>JABRWK010000305.1:0-67407 GCA_013372445.1 Hypothenemus hampei | reverse complement strand
GGTTAAAGCTGGTAATTTTTTGGATTAAGCCTACCGATATGCTAAACTCATATACGAAATTTGGTTAAAAAATCTTAAGCCGTTTGGAATTTAAAAAATAAAGAAATGTCCTTTTTTTAAATTTTAACACTCTGTATCTCGGAAACGAAGCATTTCCGGACCTATGTTTATAGGAACTTTTCGTCTTATTTTGAGCCGTACTCTATGTGGTAGAGCGTTGTATCATGAATTTCCGAACACCCTGTATAAATATATTAATAAGCTAAGCTCCTTTGTATTGATGAAAATAAAACTTAGAAGAAAATTACTTTTTTTAAGTAGGTATCACATAAAGCAACAATATTATCTGTTGATACGACGTTATTTTATTTGTTTCATAATTTGTTTGATGACGCACGTTCATTTTTTCTTCATTCCAACTGTACACAGGTACATTGCAACTATTATGAACTAACTAGATAATTGGTTTCACCACTAATTGTAAGAAGTATTTGTGAAACTTTTTAAATTTTCGTTCGACATTATTTTATTACTATTAAAAGCATAGCTCCTTTTTCAAATAATATTTTCAGTATTATACGTAAACACATGCACTCATAGATTAAAATATCTATCATGAAAGATTAATAAATAGGTTAAATATTCGAAATTTTATGGTAAATTGAGTTTGAGGTTTACCAAGTAAAAGACGAAAAAGAATGATATAACTAAAATAGTAACAATTTAAATTATCTCAAAAAATTACAAGCCGCTCTTTCAACAGCTAAATTTCTTGGTTGATTTATAATGCCAAATATGTCAATTCTTTTTTGCCACATAGAGATCTAAAGGGTAAAAATAGAGCCTACTCTAATAAAATACGTACCTAATATTAAAAAAATGACAATTTTCAAAAAAGCAATGTCCTAGTACTAAACGTCGAATAAATGAGAATTTCATTTCGTTTTCTGGACAGTTTGCATCCGTCGGCAGTAAAATCAACGCAAATTGGATTGGACGGTAAAATAGGGACAAGAACGAATCGATTTATGTATATATCTATCCAGATATATAAAGTTGCCGAACGACTGACTACTAGGACGATGACGAGAGTCTTTTTTCCCTTCTTCTTCTGCCTCTATACTTCTTTTTCCATGGCCGCCCGTAAATATTCTTAAGTACCGGACGCGACACTATGGGGATGACGACGACGATTTAAGGGCGAGAAGGGCCGGAAAGTTCCGGGGGACGACGTGACAAAAGATACTCCCGGTCGACTTTATATTAAATCGGACCGTGAACGATTGTCGACTGTCTTTTCGAATGTCCAACAATGCCCCGTGAAAATTCTTCGGATATTTCAAGTTATTAGGGTTAAAAAGTGTTTTAAACACATATCTTATTGATTTTTGATGCGTTTTTATTTCTTTCCTTTTTAGAAATGAGAAATGAAAAAAATTTAAGAACTAAAATAATATTTATTTTAAAATTTAATCGAGTTCATTATATCTAGTTACAAAAAAAAGGACGACAGCAATTAAACAGTACACAAATGTATAAAAAATAGTATAGCTATTAGTAAAATCCGCCACAAAACATGATTTTTTTTGTTTAAAATAAAATATAATAGTGTTACCTAATTTTTGTATTTAGTAAAGTTTATTTAGGTATAAAATATTGTTTATAACAACATTGAGAAAAATCTATCTACGAAAACATTTGTAATTCCAACTCTTATGACATTCGACCTTTTTTATCTTCTTGTTATTCAAGCCACAAACAATCATTTTTACGAATCTTTACGACAAAGGCTTCTACTATATTTCATTTTCTTGTGATCAGTAAATATTAACATATAAAAGAAGAGAATTTGGAAAGATCAATCCCATAAATCAACAAAAAAGAAAAAGGCTTTAAAAATGAACAAAAGTCGATAATATCCTTCACGGATATTTTACGCAGTCCTGTATCAGTCCTATATACCTATAGCGGTATATTTTATTTCTCAGTGGCCTCACTTCTTTGACAAATGATGTCTGTTGGTGAAAGGTGAATACTTGACGATTTTTCTAAATATCGAATGCGTTGCTTTCTGGAGGGGATTTGGAATCACTACGCGGATCTTAAGAAGAAGCTTTTATCTATTCATTCATCCCCCGACAGTCAGGATTCTGAGGATAACAATGCCACCCCTGGTTTGGCGCTAGATTTTCTGCGGATGCCGCCGTGTGTCATGTCACCTTCAGCCCAAAAAGGGATTTTATGACGTTTATATAGTATTGTTGGCAGCATTGTTGTTTCTACCATTTAAGATATCCCACAATAAGTACTATTCTATTGTTATATTTTATTAGATAGATAAAATAATGTACCGTTTTCACTGCTCGGGAAAATCTGGTTAAAACAAAATCTTTAATTCATATTCATAAAAATATTCAATATTTAAACAAATATATTATTAGAAATTTTTTTATAATAGCTAGTACCACTTCTCATAATAACTTATTCAATTCGCCTCTTATTTATGAGGGAATTCAAGTCACATCTCTTTTCCGTGTAAAGTTTGTAAATTTTATCGTCTTCGATCCGGATGATTGACGTTTTTCCACATCGGATTACGCTCCAGTTCTTTTTCTTTGATTTGCCGACGAGCTTCTTTTACCACTTCCTCTTATTTTCAGTTTGTGAATATTTTTTGAAATTGTAGGCACGTTTCGCATACTTACACACAAACACCGCAGAGTACAAAAATTTTATAAAATCAAAGCCAGAATATCTAATTTGTGCCAATTCTAAAAACTTTCTGTTGTAGTGATTATTTCTAATTGTCTTATTAATTTGAACGTTGAACTTGAAGTAATATTACATCAAGTAAAGTTGGAGCAAAACAAATTCCAATGCACGGTATTATTTTTAGTGACGTTAGGAGTCTGCGACTTTGTTACCTCAAATGTAGATTCCCAATTTTGTGGATAAAACTAATTCACTGTCAATGGCAATAAGAGTTCACTATTTATCTGTTCCTCCTTGAAGTAGTGAATTAAAGATGCTATAACTCTCAACAACGAGTATTCAGTTGTTTTAGTATTTTCTATGAAACACATATAATATTTACAAAAATGATAATATTAATAAAAAGTGATCTTGTTAATTCTACTTCTTTTCTTCTACTTTTTGTTAAGCAATGAATGATTCACTCAATAAGAATAAGACCCTAGTAACATTTCAACGTTAATTTATTTTTTTATCCCTATTTCCTGTGTTTCCGTACAAATTTATTAGTTTGCTATAATATTATTAATTTAATAATATATAAACATTCGATTTGGATAAATATTTAAATTCGATGATGACAACATTAAAACGAAAAATCGGTTTAGAGCAAAACATACATATACATATAGCCTATCTATAAAAATTAAATTTTACAGAAGAAGGTTTTTTTGTTTTTACTTTTATTGAGTGAACTTATCGATATGTTCAAAATTAATTTGCGCTTTTGTGATATCAAATTATGTTCGTTACTGAAAATAAAATAATAGTGAATGCGCAATGATCGAAATTATCTGACTATCAAAACCCTAAAAAGGCCAACTTTGGAATTGGACTAATTCTGCTCTAAGGCTGCGAAATAATTTTCATTTTTGGACCTTGACTAGCCCAAACGTTGTATCGGCGGTATCGAAGCGATACCACGGGTTTGAATATAAACATCGACAAAAGTTTCCTTTTATGGTAACGACTGAGCGGTATGTTTTTCTTGCAATTTTGTTCTTCAGTTGGTTAGACTACGTACACCTATTACGTCATACATTGGAATTTGTTTTTGGATGGAATAAGTTATGGAAAAAAAATTGTGTTAAAGTTTTCTTTATTATTAGATGTAACTTTTTATACATGTGATTCTGACTTCTGTATAAACTATTTTTGAAGATATAGCAATAAATAATTCTTAATTTTAAATATTAACAACACATTCCTCCAAACAGTCAGCCATTTCAAAATTTTTAATATGAAACTTAAATAATATAAACCTAAATTTAAAGAGATGAAGATCAGCAACACGAATGCCATGCTCGATTATCCGATAAAATTCAGCGTCCTCGTTCACAGCTTTCAATAATCTATTATTTGCGTTATCACTTTTCCAGTAGATATTAAAGTCCTCTATAAAGATTGGATTACTTGAGATGACCAGCGGATCATTAATATTTCGTTTCAAAAGTCCAGGAAACCATCAGGATGGCTGTAAGTCTCGTAAGAGCAACACTTCACTTTTCACCTTTATCTCCACTGCAATTATCTAGACGTTTTCATTTATTACATTTATATATGTATATTAGAACATCTGCAGAATTATTACTATTTGAACTAAGTTGCTATACCCTGAGATGAACATTTCACTATCCTCAAATTTACAAATTACGTGGTTTTTGTCCTATATGATGCCAATGGGTTTTTCTGCAGAATATTTTTTAATTTCAGTAATTTCAAACCAACAGCGTTCAAACAAATCTATATCTTTTAGTCATTACGAATTAGAATATTACCAATCTAAAGATATTCTTTTAAAATTTAATATGTACCTACCTAATTATAAATTTTTAACGAAATTTTCAGTACGATATTTACATTTTTCTTCTTCTATTAATACTTCCTAATTCGTTAAATTAAGTATTGTAATACTAGACGTCTTTTTTCTTGGTTTCAATTGAGAATATGTTTGTTGAATGCCGTCCTAGGACTCCAAGAACAAAAACCCTTTGTTTTTGTAACTCAGATTCATTTTAATGTACTAGATTTCAATGTAACAAATACGACCAGTCCGAGTTTTTGCAAAAACTTGTTCTAGTCTTTGCAAGTGCTTGGCTATGAAAGAATACATCCGTAGAGTACTTCGCTCTTCTTGGGTCTTTTCCAGTTGGTATTGATCAAATACTTGCCAACTACCCCTTGATAACTTCAATAAATTGTACATCCTCTCCATGTTTCAGTCAACTCCTCTTCCAACTTATGTTTGGCTTCCGCTCTGTCCTGCTCTAGCTTATATACACGAAATCTCTCCCATATTTGTAGTTATATTATACGCAGGGGTCGAACTCTAGCCTTGACCAAAACTGCTTCGATACGAACAATCCTATAAGCGCATGTCACCCTTAGAGCTACTCTCCTCACTATGACCCCCAGGATAATATGATATTTTTTCATTCTTAATACCTTTTCTCACCCTGGAAATACATACATGATTATCGATGTTACTATGCTTGCTAGTATTTGGCGTTTTTTACCCCACCCTGATCTTATTTTACTTTACTTTACCTTAACCAGCCGATGTTATTTTATTAACACTTTTATCGAATATTGTTCGAAAAATACGCTAAATTACACACTTTTCCGTGATATGACTATGTTGAGAATAATGTTTTTACTCATTAGTAAGTGGTGACTTTTATTTTTAAAACTTCATTCCACCTTGGTTTGTCAAAAAGAATATTATGACATTTCTTAGAATTTTTTACTGCTTCAGTAGTCTTTTCTTCAATAGCTGTTAATCAGAAATCCAACTTTAATAATTTACTGCATAGAAACCACGATTTTTCAAGGTCGACAATGATTTTACACACATAAGGCAGAAATCAAAGTGAAACAACGGGTAACAAACGAGTAGTAACATGCAACACGCGGTACATACATACATACATACATATATATCGCTTTTAGAGAACATATATGTTTTAAGGTGAATGGTCACATTCATACAACAACAACATTGCACCAAAAATTTTAATGTGCAACATACAATTTCGGTGTTGATAATAACATTCATGCTGGTTCATTAGAACACGTATTGTTTTGTTCTTTTGTGGATTTTTAAAGCTCTAAGTAAAAGAATTACTTTCATAAAAAATGATGAAATATGATTTTTTATAAAAAAGTGCAAAATGTTGTGTTACTGATGGATTATGTCAAGCGCTTGTTTTTTCAGTGTGCACCCAAAAACGATGTGATATTAGTTGTTAGCAGCTGCTTATTGCTAATTGCTTGTTGCCTGTTGTCTCGGGGTGATTTCTGCCTAATCCTTACACTAAAGCACATCGCCTGAAACTTTTTTCCATAGTATAATTCATTAACCTGCTTGTTATTTACAACAAAGTCGCCTTGTAACATATCTGATCGACTCCAATGCTCCTGTTGAACTATATACAGGGTGTCCGCGGATGGAGTACACCAGAGGGAAAAAATTTTTATTATTCATTTTACGAAAAAAGTTTCATAAAAAGTTCTGCTGTTGAGAAAATTAATTTACAATATGAAAATTTTAGATTAGATGTACAGTGTAGCGCAAAAATTAGAAAACATGAAAATGCTTCAAGAAAGAAGTGTCATTATTTATTAATTTTAACAAAAATTTTATAACACAAAGTTGTTTTTAAATTAAAACTCAGTCTAAATACAAATTCAAAATTTGTGTACTCCATCCGCGAACATCCTGTATAATAACAAATATTATGACTCAAAATATATAGTATGTATTATATACCATGTACATATATTTATTTTTTATTAAATAAATAATTTATTTTCTGACACTTTATTATGCTAGGCTTGCCAAAATAATTAAATCAATTTTATAATTTTTGAACTAAATATAACGAATATTAGCTTCTAGGAGTTTTTGATAAAGCCCTCAAATTTTTTCATCCTGATCATCCTAATTTATTAATATAACATACACATCTCTATTAGACTAAATATAAATAGTATTTTATGAAATTTGGTAAGTATGTATACATATACTTATCCATTTTAAAGGATGGATTCACTAGTATAATTTTTTCTCAAAAAAAAATCCCTAAATCTTTTTTGTTATATTCAGCACAAAAAAATCGTCCGAATAGGTTTTGACCTGATAATTTTGAACAGGGCTCCTCCAACACACCTAAAGAGAGTTTTGCATTGTCTATCTTTTGGTTTGTTACCCGTTATATTTTGAATATAAGTAAAAAAGTCACTAAGGTAATTCCTATTTAAATCGATCATACTGAATAATAAAAAAATGAGTGGTGTCAAAATTTTGAGGAACTGAAACTTCGCAGAAATATAAATTTTATTATTCAACAGCCTTTGAAAATTGCAATATTGCCAGTTTTTATTAGAAACCAAACTTGTAGCTAAATAAGTTATTAGCCGCGCCAATAATTATGGAATTCTCTGTATAAATGTATGTGACTTTTTGGTATTATTTATTAGGTTTATGATAGATAAATATTTATTTCATAAATTATATTTTTTATATAAGTATTTATTTTCAATTACTTACTGAAATTATTGGATTTATCGTTTCGACGCTTACATTATTTGAATAACTCCCCCAGACCAATGCGAAACTTCCGCGTCGGCGACGTATGTTACAACTGCTTTAATTTCGCATCATATTGTTTACACGGTAACTAATTAACACGTTCAAACTAGTACATTTTATAGCTTAGACCGCGTATTTTAATGCGTTTTTATTTGTGCCGAATTTATTATAATTTTCTATCGGACGTACTTTTTATTGGTTTCGTGTTATTTGTTATATACCAAGATGACAAAAATGGAAAAACTTATTGAATTGATATGATGTTATCCTATTACACGAATTTCCTCCTGAAAAATTTTAAAATATAAGGATGAAGGATCAAATTTGAAGTGAAATAAATATTAAAAATTAATTAATTGCATTGAATCATCTTCGAGTGCAAACAACAAAAATGCTTCTTCTTCATCCAACAATGCTATGGAGAAAGCTCAGGGGAACCTTATGTTTCCAAAACGTAATTTTTATCGTATTTTTAAAAAAAAATTGAAGTTCTTCTCTATCTTCTTTTATCAACAAATAATTCAATTAGCACACACTAAATTAATCTTTAAAGAGAAGAAAAAAGAAGACATTTATTTTATACATATATTATAACAATGCATTTTACTATGAATTAGCAAAAAAAAATTGTCTACTAAAATTCTTTTTTTTCAGGTAATTCAAGATGCCGTATCTTGAAGTCCTGACAAGGTCATATCAACGAGGGCTCATCCGTCAGGTGCTGTGATCCGACCATTCGTTTTATGTCCCATATTTTTCATGCACAAATAATATCAATTGAAAACTAAATTTAATATTAGCAACATTTTAAGCATAGCTCTGAGCAGCATGACATAATAGAAAATTCTCACAAAGGCATTTACGATTTAACTAATTTATTTGTCCATGAAAAATGTATAACAGTGATAAAAAAGGGCCAAAAAATGAACGTGAGGTTCACGAAAATGTGTGACCAAGACGGGTGAATCCCCGTTATCGGGCGAGGTCGATTCAGTTGACGACTTGTCATCTTTTAGCTTGTTATTACACCGATAATAACATGTGCACAGTTACATGTTAACCTTTTATTCTTGCCATTTTATTTCCTTTTTATTTCTGGGTTATCTCTGACTTTTTCATATTAAAACTAGTAGAGGTCGTTTCAGATAAATTTACTAAAAATAAAATTTCGCGTGTTTTTCCTTAAGAAATTTACATATGTATATGCGTTAACATTTTTGTTTTGTTTTTTGACATATGCAGTAAAAATATGTATTTAGGTATCTTAAGTAATCCACATGTGATAATTTTATATTATGTAAAAACCCACTAGAAGAACTGTAATTCCTATCCACTGTTCAGTGAGAAATGAAAAAAAATGATAATGCAGCTATGAACTACATGCATTTGATAACTTGTAAACAGATTGATTTCTAAAATAGCTAAATTCATTTGATTTGTCTAAAATTAAGTTAGAAATAAACCAGATTTAAAAAGGAAATAAAAAACTTTATGGGTAATTATCTATCCTAACGATGTGTGACTGTGGACAGGCCATAGCGGTGTGAACCAGCTAGGGGGTGTGTTCGTCAGCGGACGTCCCCTGCCCGATTCCACCAGGCAGAAAATCGTGGAACTTGCCCATTCAGGAGCCCGACCATGCGACATATCCAGAATTCTTCAGGTGTCCAACGGATGTGTTTCGAAAATCCTTGGCAGGTACAAATCAGTGTCAATCTGTCGTGCATATTTTTTACCCTCAATTTTTTTCTAATCACTTTTATACGTCATCCACAATGATTTTACAATTTTCTTATTGATTTACAGGTACTACGAAACGGGTTCGATTAGACCTAGGGCGATTGGGGGATCGAAACCGAGGGTGGCAACCGCCGAAGTTGTCTCGAAGATTTCGTCTTACAAACGGGAATGTCCCTCGATTTTCGCTTGGGAGATTCGCGATCGATTGCTTCAAGAAGGCGTCTGCACCAACGATAATATACCCAGTGTAAGTACCACCATGGAAGTTTTTTACACAGTAAAGTTATTTATTAAACAATTACAAATGACGTAAACAGTAATTTGATAATTAAGTCAACAATAATTGTTGACACTTAGACCCTTTGGGAATACTACGCTTCAATTATTTAAATTTCAATTATTTAGTTGTATAGTCAAAACATAAGAAACGATAGATGCGATGGTACGGAATGTTGTTTCGTGCTATTTAGAACAAGATTGAATTCAAATGTTTTTTCTTAAATGTAATAATTTTAGTTTCCATATTGATACTAATTTCAAGAAATATTTATGAAATTATAGATGATTTTTTTAATAACGATATGAAATTACAAAAATAATAATTTATTACTCACTGAAAATATTATTGACTATACTTATTGTCAGATTCTGTAAGAATATTTTTCATGGAGTATGATTCTAATAACATTTTAGTAACATTGCAACTGCATTAACTTGTTGTAAAATATTTAAGTCAAAAATGATGAATATTTAAGAGCTATTTTAATCGCTGTTGTTAAGATCTAATAAAGTAATAAGTTTTTTTCGGTCGAAAGGACGGCAATATAGACTTGTACAATGTGCAGGCCGCGTGTTTGCCACGAGGCCCAAGCAGATTATTGCACTATTAAAACGCTCGAATATTATAGGGGGTCGATTTTATCTTTCCACCCATCTCGGCCGCCCTCGCCCTGGGTCCAATCTAGTTAATTCGTTGAATCGGAAAAAATTTCGAATTTCAAAAATTCGGTTCAAAGCCGCTTTCCGGATTATAAATTGTCGGAACACGTGTTCCGCATAACATGGTCGGCAAGCAACGATGTTATTTCGATATCTAACGATTATTAAAAAAAAAATAAATAGTTTAGGTTCTACTGTGTTTCCTAATTGAGAATTGAAAAAATTAAGTACTTGTATTGAAATATTAATATTTACTAAGTGGAACACTTTTCATAATTTACTTTAACAGTTATGTTTTAGCAACTAATTATTGAGTTAAAAAAATGAGTTTTTAATTTATTCAACATCGATGGGAGCAGATGTAAAGCTCAGACTATAAAGTCCAAAAATATCGATGATGAGGAAATGTTTAACAAATTGTAACAGATTAAGAACTAGTGTTGCTGTTGCTTATCCCTTTTTTGCTGATTATCTATTGCTCCTTTAGAGTTCTGTATTTGTTAAACGAAAAGCGCTTTATTGAATGTGTCATTATTCTGAAGAACCTGTACTAGATGGATACAATTCCAAGAACCACAAATCATTGACTTTTGATAAGTTTATATTTTGCAAGTGGTACATATTGCTGATTTGATATAATTAACAATAAGCCATTTTGTATTTCTAGTCTAAATAGGTATATATATTTCACAATTACGTGTTGCATTTGCATTTCTTCTTCAAAGGAAATTTTTGTATACTTTTTTTCTGTAATTCACTTTAAATCTCTCTTATTCTAAATCACTCTATCTGAAAAATTAATGCATCGAAATTTTCAGGAATTCATTAAATATACAAAAATAGATAAGTAATATTAACAATAATAATTATTATTGTCAGAGACATATTTAGGGAATTAATTTTTAACTGATTTTAAGTTGAAAATATTAACATAGGTTCCAACAGTTTCATTCTGAGATACAGGTTGTCCAAATGTAAATGTTAATTGTATTTATTGTGAATATTTTATGAATTTATTCCTAAATTTTTAGTTAATATCATATAAAATATCAGTTATTTGATAATAATTATTTTTTAGAATTTTAGTTTTAAAGTTTTTAAATTTTCAGATGAAAGTTTAGATTCAAATCAGGTTATCTCCTAAACAGTTGCTTTTTGGGACATTTATCAAGGGTACATTTTTTGATTAAAGAAATGCACAATCAGTCTGCTTAATAAAAGATTATAGGTTTTCACAGCTGGAAAAATCGTTAAGAGAATTTTCATCCGGGCTTAATTGCCGTTGTCCAAACTCAGTTTCAATCGTGGCGTCTGTGGGGTCGCTTCGGTCTCTACTTCATCGCCTCTGAAGATGCTTGACGCAGTTGTTATCAAAACGTCAGGTGTACAAACCTTCGGATCACAGCAATTAAATCCGGGTGAAAATTCTTGTGATAATAATGCTTACACACAAATTACATACGAAAACATTACGACTATTTAAAATCATAGTAAATAAATTAATAATCATAATCAAGATACTTGTGAATAAGCAAAAAAACTATTTAAATTTTGATTCTTAAAAATTTTCTGTTTATCCAATTTTGTAAATTATTTAACTCATCTAAGCATATAAGATAATAAATTAAAGAAAAATTCTAATTTGAAACCCCTGTATCTTTAAAATGAATGCATTATTCACCTACAATATGAACTTTTGGTTTTAAAGTCATATCAATTAATAAGTCTTATTTCAGTATCTCGGAAAGTTAAAAAATTGATTGATAGATCAAGTCATTCGACGCCAAACAAAAAAGAAAACGCGTTTCACTCTTTCAGCTTTCGTAACGGCAAACAAGCGTCAAATCTATGCACCCTTCAAATGCTATCCGGCTTTCACGGTTTGCTGCCCGTCACCCCATTTTTGCGAGCGATGCACCGATGTTTGGGTTAAGAAGCGCTCAGAGCCCCATGCACCACGAAAAGTGTCACACGTGTCGGAAGAAGGAGGAAAGGCAGGATTTCCTTTAGTCGCTTTCACTATTTTTCCATCATCGTCACCAGCTCCCTTTCGGCTTATTAGAAATGTTTTTGATATAGATTGTCCTGAATATTTTATTTTTTTACATATAATTTTTATCAATATTTGTTTTCCTTTTAATCGACAAAATTAGAACCCGATTTTACTTCAATTTTCTCATTATTAAAAGTAAACTTCAAGTAACCCTCCTAGAAAACTAAAAAGCAGAAAATTTATTACAAATATTAGGAAACACTATAAAAATATATCCCAAAACAGTTTAAAATAAATAAGTAAGTATTTTTGTCTCACTCGATTAAAAAGTGACTATTGTTCACTTTATTTCAGGTGGAAAAAGTTCACTTTACTATGTAGGGAAAGAAAATAAATAATTGTTATTTCCGTAATAAGAATTAAAAAATTGAGTCATAGTTGATGTCATGGAGATATGTATCTATATGATGAAATACATTACGGAATTAAGAACTAATTAAAGTTTTATTGCCTATCGTATTTAAAGATTAATATTAAATATTAATATTTAATATTTAATATTAATAATAATATTTACCCTATAACATAATATACATATAAATATTGTTATAATATATTATTGTTAATTATAGATATATGTCTGTAGACAATTTTAAATTATCTTAAATACATATCGCACAAAATGGGTTAGTTTCTAATATTAGTAGAAGATAGAAATAATATCAATTACCAACCAAAAAAAATGCCTAATCAAATATAAAATCGGGTAAAAAGTAAATAATGGAAATCGTAATGGTAAATCTCTATAAAATTCGATTATAAAAACACTCGAAATTTCATGTTTTTAAAAATTACATTTTAGAGATATTTATTATAGTACGGATGCGAAGCTTGAATCTTCAAATGTTGCATTTCGAAAATTCATTTCACAGTAAATATTTGTACATAGATTTGTCAATCTTATATACATACGAGAAAAAAAAGATATGTATACAAGCCCTAACAACTATATGTTAGAACAAATAGATTTTTGATCAAAAAAGAAAAAAGAGTTAAGGTCGCTTTTGCAGGAAAAACTGTCTAAACTCTATCAGAACTTGTATGAACAAGGTTTTTCCAGAATTCAGGAAAGAAATTATTCCACATTTCTTACAATTTGGCACGCAATTTGAGAAAAGTTTTTTGAGGTTGATTTCTAATAGATATAAATATTTTACATCATTTTGTGCTCTATCGGATTAAGATCACTAGTGTTGCAGGAAGGTGAGAAAACATTAATAGCATATTCGCTAATTTTTTTACTATTTTATTTCATAAATTTCTCATAAGTAATGTTTATTTGTCCAATAATTTATGAAAGTAGGTACTCAAAAAATTTTTGGGGTAATACTTGATTACCTAATTTATGTTTTAAGGCTGTAACACAGATAAAGCCACCCATTACATAAAGTACATAAGTATTTGATTAAAATAAGAATATTTCCATCCTTCTTTAACTTTGGCGTCATTTGATTCCCAATCTTCACATATGAAAAAGATGATTTAACAATTAAATTAATTCAATTAGTTGGACATGCTCGGACGATCACACGTTATTGATAAGACACTAAATAGATAGCAATTTACAAATGTTACTGTCTATTTCGCTACTGCTTGTTCATATTCTTAGTACAATGTTCTAAAAAACTTGTGTATCGTATTTCTATTGTTATATTCACTGTCATTGGCTTGTGAAACACTCCGTATATAGCCGTTTAAGGACAAGATTGCCATAACGGAAAAAATTAAATATTGTTTTGAGATGTTGACATTAAAAAGAAATATTGGGGTTTTAGACGCGCTTGAATTTCGATATCAAAACCAACATTTAAACATTTTAGAGTGGTATAACCTAGTCGAAATTTGACCTTATCACATAAATTGTTTAAATTTTCAATTTTGGTAATTTTTTGCAAAAAAAATATAACGTGACTGCTTTGCCCAAAAGAGTTTATTAAAAATCATCGGAAAATTTTGTACTAATTATAAGTTAAAAATTTTAAGAATTATTCGATATGTTAATAAACAAATAAGTAATGTGAAATAAGGAGAAAATATACATTGAAGGCAATTTAAGGCTATTTAAGCATCACACAATGAATTTGAGCTATATCAAGCCCAGCAACATAATTACCTATTTTTATAAGCATTTATTGAAGCACATAAGGTGAGGCTTGATTTGAACTCGTTAGGACCCTTTTTCTTTATCTAAGTGTTCCCCTCGCGTTCAACGGGCTTCACCTCACCTTATCTTTTATAGCACCATTGAATAATTGTTTATTTTGATAACAAAATAAGACATATAAATTGTTTGTATCAATTTAATAAAAATACGTTTTCTCAACATTTCCCATCAGTGTATAGTGAATATGACATTGGCCGTTGTTAGTGAAAAATAATGGCATTTAGAAAATATTTCAGGAATACACCATGCTACTTGGTACCTAAACGTAGACTAGCTATGCCCACGAGACAAATGCGACAAAAAATTTCAAGTCTCGTCTCGTTTCGTAGGGAAAATTATTCGTCTCGTCTTATTTCGAAAGGAAAATGATTCGTCTTGTCTCGTCCTTTTCAAGACAAGGCTATACCAAACGGTCCAAATCGGGATTTTTATGGGTATCACAATTATTGTGGCATTCACCAGTTAATGTCGACATTCGTTGGATTTTGGTTTTTTACAGTAGTATATAAATAAATATATTTTCTTCTTTTGTTGTCAGTACTTATCACTAACATACATGTATATTTAAATATACTATAAGTAAAATTCAAAATGCAAGGATTGTTACATTTCATACATTTAAAAAAAAGAATTTTTGAACTCATCTCCTTTAAATAATGAGAACCTTAATACAGATCATCGTAATGTAATTTTCTTCTCCGTATTTATAAAACATTTTTTGAAACGTCATCTCTTCGATATTATCTACAATATACATATAAGTATAAAGTTATTTTAAACCGTCTAAAGAGGGTTAAAACGACGCGGCTACGTCGATGGCAAAAATTTAGGGATGAACGATGATGGTAAAGGGCTAGGGGATGGGCGAGGGGCGAGGTGAAGGAACCGCATTGATTGGAGCATCTCGCAGCCAGTGAAGCGAAACGAATCAACTTTAAAGCGGCGTCGAAAACGACCTCCCCCCTTCTATTCGATTTTCCTAACTGTCTCTGCAGGATAGGCAACCGACACTTCGCTCTTCGAATGAGAAAGTTGAGACACGCCGCCACTGATTTACACCAACTAAACTAATTGAATTAAGAAGCGCGGTGCGTCGTTGGAAAATGGGAAACGATTTGGCTCGCGCGGGAAAAATCCCCTTTGGGTTCCGGTATCGTGTAGGCTTATTATTATTAGATATTATGCGAGAGACGGAAATCGATTGATCTGAAATCGGGGATAAAGAAAGGATTTGTTCGACGAAATGATTTTATTTTCAGGAATTTTAAAAGTAAAACTTTTGTTCATTTTAAAGTATTCTATTTCTCCGCCTAAACGATTATCTTTTTTAAGCAACGTTATGCTTATTTTCACTTAAACGTCTTACATCGGAATGTAATTGCAAAAGAATTCGTATAATCGGTTTCGTTTTTGTCAAATGTATTAAATAAATTACGCAAACTTTCAGTTTGCTTCAAAATAGAGGTTCTAACACGTTTTTGTAAGCATTGAAAGTCAAATAAATGATAGAATAATATAATTAAGCAAATTTTTACTCAGACTGTTCAATATAGATTTTATGTTACCTAATAATTTTTTTCTTCAGTTCAATTCAGGTTACAGCAGAATTTTCAAAGGGAAAAAAAGAGAAGTTATAATTTTATAGTAATTGGGATATAAAGGATATTTGATGTATTTAATTGAATTAAGAAAATGGAAATCCCTATCAATTCTTATTTTATATTCTTAGATCTGTATTTATAGTCTATGTCTATTTTGCAATATACGTATATGGACAATAAGTTCGATTATACTCATTATGAATAAAACATATGATAAAACCTTTTTTTCTTGTTGATTACGTCTAAAACCGATTTGAATTCATTATTTACAAATTTGTAATACTTATAAAAAAACAGTGAGTTTGACACTATCTAACTCGGTAAAATCAATATTTAATCAAATTCATATTACAATGGTTAATGAACAATATGCCTACGTAAGGAATCCGCCTCTGCTCTATGTCCAGTTTAATTTAAATTATAGTTGGCGGTCCCCATCAAAGTTTCCACCCTGCACAGGTAACAATGCAACTAATAAAGAAATCTGTATACAAATAGATTATGGGGGATTAAGTCGTAAATGCTGTGATAATTCTCCCAGAAAAGGTTTTTATTGTCCAAGTTTTGCCCAATTATTTGTGGTTCGCCCCATCCACTATATTTTGAAATGTACCGTACCATTAATTATAGAATACCTTGCTTAAACTTTCTTCAGAGAAAAATATGTATACAATTGTCACACATACAAATACAAATTCCACATAGATAAACCTTGTAAAAATAGATAGTACTAGCTTTTGTTTTAAGAGAAAGAATAGTCAACCTGTTTTTAACATCTACATAATATCAAAGTCACATTTTAAGTTAAATCTGCGTTTGGTTAATCCGACGGTCAACGGTTCCAATTTTTAAACTAGTTAACACATAGTTGAGCAATTGTAACGAAATCAGAAGGAAAATTCCTTATACAGTTTTTTTAACAGAAACATAGACACTTTTGACTTTTTGTATGTGAAATTAACAGGTGGTTCCTTGAATTTAATAAAACGAATATTAATATAAAATATCAAATTTTTCATAAATTTAAAAGTCTTCTTGTTATCCGTGCCATTATTCTTAAGATCAAGTTACCATCTTTTCGTAGTAAACAGACCGGCTTTTCACTATGCGAAAGGTTGTCGAAATTTTATTGGACTGTCGCTATTGTTTCTTGAAATTTCATTTAAAGTATATTTCTTTCGAAAACAACTTTCCTGGCAATAGTATGATGTAAGACATTCTCAAGATCATCATAAGTTGATTTAAAGTTTAATACTGAATAATAGAAAAACATTAAGACAAATATGTTATAAGGCGATTAATCGCACTTCACAAGAGTGAATTTTTTTGTTGTTACCAACAAAAAGAAAATCGAAGTAAAAAAAGGTCATAATAGAGGTATCACGGGGTGACAGTGAATGGTTTGCCAATAGAGACTTCCCGCTGGTCTTTGTATGACCTGCAGAAGCGGTGCATTGACGACATCGACGTCGACTAATAGAAGCCCTCTTGAGGGGCTCACAAAACGCTGCTGCTGTTGTCGATTGTTGAGAAAGATTTTTTAATTTCGAAATGCCGATGTAATCTTGATGAGAACGTTTAGGGTCTCACGAACGACTGCGAGAATTTTAATTCGCGGAGCCCTTTATTTTATTAATTAATGTACCTTACTTATATACGAAAAAAAAAATAACGAGGCCAAGTGTTTGTGTGAGGTCGGTCGGTCGGCCGGCTGTTTGCATAACCGGAGGTATTATTGGAAATTCTAGAAAATCTGGCAGGGCATAAATAATAAGACGGGACGTGTGGGTTGGTTCGGTAAGACGGGTAACGTGACACGGGGCTTTTGACGCGGAAAACTCGACCGTAATTTTATCCGGACAGATCGAGATTCCGAGACGCGATATTCTCGGATATGAGATGTTGTCAACGGGCGGCAGATCTTTAAAAGGTTAAAAAAAATGAAAGACAATTTTTTGTAGGGCGAATCAAGGATATCATTATTATAAAGGTAATAATTGGTTAAAATAAATGCCTATATAGGTAGGTGTATTTTTGTATGTAACAGAAAACTAAACAAGTGAAATACAAAATTTTATAGGTATATGTCGTTTTCAGCTACTGTTAATAAAAATGTAAAAATATAAATATACGATGAGTTAATTAGTTATTTCTTCTTAAAATATATGAAGGGTACAAAAATAAAACAAGGAATGTCCATTTTTCTAACAAACTGAGTTTAAGCCATCAATGTGTAGTATTTATGTGTATTGTCTTGTGGTAGTAACCCTATAGGCATAAAAGAAGAGATGTACAGAAAATATTGCAATAAAAAAATATTATTATACAGGCATAAAATCAGAACTGTCCAAACACAACCGGAATAAAAGTGAGAATGTCCGTCTAAACAAATATGTCTGTAAAGGCTGTATGACACCATGCATAATTTTCTGTATAATTCTCATAAAGATTCTAAGAAAAAATGATTTTTATTACGCGTGACATGTTTTTATTTGACTTATTTCTCTAAATGCTGTTTCAGCGACATTTCTTGTTTTATTCCTGTACCCTTCATATCTAATGCATTTTACACAATTGTCGATTTATATTAACTTAAAATACAAATCTTAAACCAATAAATATATGTATATGTATTTAACCATCAAAATTTGATATTTGGTTAAACAGTGTAAATTCAAGACCGTCTCAATACAATTTTAAAAACAACTTCAAAATCAGAAGTTTTGAAGCAAAGTTTCCAATTTCGTTTACTTAGAGTATTATCTATCCTCAGCTACATTAACTACTAAATAATACTTTTTGCACTTGCAGCACTACAAACCCACTAAGTTGACTAGAACACAATTCAGAATTTAAAAAAAATGTGATTTTGACACTTACACAATTTCAGATTTCCGCTCTTCAATTATTCATACCGAACGTATTAAATGAGTAAAAAAGAGAGAATAGGTTTAAAAAATATTAGTCCAAAAACCTTTAGAATTATATACAATATATAACATTTTCCTTTACTTTTTGAATAAAAAGCAGGTACCTATTCGATAAATTCTACCTTGGGCACAAACGGAATATTTTAAAATAATTTTTTTTGTGGTTATTCTAAATAAAAAAATATATGTTTTGATTTAATAAAAAAGCAACATTTGAAATCGTATCCCACAACTAATATTGAATGAAAGAAAACAAATAACAGAATCTGGGCCCCTTCTCAATTGACTGGTCAGGGAAACCTTTCATAAATTTAAAGACCCCGGCAATTAACTGCAATATAATACCGACAACAGCCATGACGGCAAGTGGCTGTTGGTTACGTACTACTATGATATTTGTAGTATGCAGTATTCTCCGGGCCCTTCAATGCCCTTTTGTGCAATTATTGTTGTTGTTTGACAGGGCGGAACTTTTCTCTAATTGACGTTAACTCGAAAAGGCTTGACGCTCTTTTCTCATGAAAATCGCGGTCAATATTGTCGGCATAACGCTTCGTTTGATTTTCTGTAGAAAATACTTACAATTAGTATCATCCCACTATAAATACATTATAAACTTATAGCTGTTTATTATATATTATCAATATATTTTGGTAAGGAATTTTACCAAAATTTGTCCAAAAACTGAGTTTTTCGCAGAGTTTGGGTTTTAAGACGTACATATTAAGAATCTTTTATTATTCCGTAATATAAATACCTAGTCAGACGTAATGTCTCATATTTTTATACTACTCTGTATTCTAGAGCAATGAAAATAAATACAATTACGTTTTAAGCGAGATTAAAAAATACGCCTGTTATTTGCATTATAGAGAAATTTTTTGCGGTAATATCAAATAAACTAATACTTTTATATTGACACCTTTGAAAATTTTCTAGTCTACATAGAAATTATAGATTTAAATTAAAAAATTGTTGTAATGTTAAAAAAATATTATGTACTTTAAAAAATTTACAAGTGTAGTATTGTTTTAAAATATGGAAAATTATATCTGCAAGATATTTCATAAAAAAATTAAGTTTTAGTTCAAAATCGTATACCTACATACTTTTAATTTAGAATTTTGTCGAAGAAAAATAATTTGAATTATTTGTTTCTGTACTACATTTAATTTGATATCAATCAATTCACAGTGGTACTAATAGGTATGACTAACTTCACATTTTCAGAACTTACTTTTGTCAACGTGTAACACATTGAAATACATTTAAAACTTCTCTATAATATGTATTAAAGAACTTATTTTTGGATGAAATTTAGTTTATACCCGTGTTAAATAATGTCGAACTCAATGGTTTACTTAGATTTAGAGATTTTTTTCAAAAACAAATCCCCTTTCATGTAATTTTTGCCATAGAAAAAGTGTGATCTGATGAGTATTTCACCTGATAATTTTGAATTTTTCAGTACAAATAGAGTTTTTCATTTTCTCTCTCTTGACACGTTACCTATTATATACGAAATATAAATAAAAAAGTTACGTGATGTTTCCATATTAAATAAGCCACATTGTATATATAAAGATGATGAAGAAGTTTGTCATTTGAATAGTAAGTTAAAAATTACCAACATTAGTAAAAAACACCTGTTAAAAAATATTTGTCATAATGTCATCAATTTTTTTCGTTTCGAAGTCCTGACCAATTACTCAGGATGCTCTCAGACGAATATGGTATTCAGTCAATATATGTTGCTCATACAGCACGTTTGTTTTCCGAACTTTCGTTATACGTCTAAGTAAAGCGAATTTCTCAAAAATTTCAAAACATTAGAGAATTTGTTTAACATACCAATTACTTGTGCCCACTTTTAGAAACATCTCACTTTTTCTTATATTTAACTCCTTAACACCAGAGCGCAAATCACACTCGCGTTCTCTGAAGTTGCCAATTTCCGCGAGCCCGATTGTGATTTGGGCTTGGGAGTTATTTATTTTGAATAAACAAATAACATTTTATTTATAATACGTGTATAGTATAATATACTATAATATATTATGTAAATATATAAACATTAATTTCCAGCAATAAAATAAACTGTTATTTTTTATCACTACTTTTAAAAAATAGAAGTGCGTTGAAGGGTTAACAAGTATAAAAAGTTCTGAATAGCCTTGAACACTTGTCGGGGTAAAACCTGATATACCTAAATACCGAATCTACCAACATCAGATTTTCAGATTTCTAACATTGATTTTACTGTTTAGCTCTAAAAAATTCTTTGTACACTATTTAAACGTTATTGTTAATGTTATTGGATCAGCGCCTGCCGGTTTTGCCAGTTTTACCGCTTCTATATACATAAAACGCGATAACAACAACCTAACAAAAGGATGCGCGACGGTAGCTTTTCGGTTTAGGTAAATAAGGACCTTTTTAAACATGTGTCTTATTAGTTATACATGTAGATTAATTCTTATTTCCATGGTTATATTTAATAGCCTATTTAAATGAAAAGGTTTTAATATTATTATTTATACATGGGGAATCTAAATATTCAACTATAGTACATCATTAAAAAGAATTTCACGGAGATTTCAAATTTGCAAAAATTCAACATAGCGCATATAAGAAAATCAAAAGTTGCTGCCATTATTGAAAAGCCACAAAGCTCAAGAAAAATATTAATAACAATATTGAGAGTCCTCTAAAACAAATTGTCTTGAAATTTTTTCCAAAAAACGAAAATAGTTAATTTCAGTTATGTCAGATATCTTCGGAAACTCTTGGAATAACTAAAGTTTCTTTCGAAATTCCGTCAAGCATCTAATTATGCAAGTTTACCTCAATTTAATTAATTTCATATCACTTACTGTTTCCTAGGTCACCATATTTAGGTTCGAATTTTTAATAAAAAGATCATTATTACAAAAAAATGAAACCCCCTGCCTACAGGATAATTTCTTGACTCTATTACCGTGGCTATAAAATTATTTTTAATAAAAAGAAGTCTATCATAACACCGAGTAATTACCCCTTTCTAGTGGGTGTGATTAAAGTCTAACAGTGTTTCTTTTATATTTATTTTGGGATAAATTGTCAAATCAATATAAGTAATTTTATTAAGAACAAGTTCATCCTCCACTAATCTCTTTGATTAATTACATAATTTACTTAAGTTAAGTAAACTATAAACTATAAGTACTACATTTTTCGCTTTATCAGAATCTCAACTTGTCAATGAATAAAAAAAAACTTCCGTATTTTTCTTTTCCGTTATAACTCATTTCAAATATAATATATTATATTATACGTATAATATTCCGTTAGTTTTTAAAAAGAAGATAGGCAATATATTAAAAACACCTTCAACATCATTTTTATAAAATATTTTAAGGAAAATCGAACACTAGTATTTAAAAAGAAATTAAACGTAAAATTCTCTTCCGGAGAAATTCACCGTAATATTTATTTAAGCTATGTATTTCAGGCACATAATATGTAATAAATAATATACATATTATGTATATGCTTGGATTACTGAAATAGCTCATTCTAGGAAACTAGCTTTTTAACTACTTTTTTAAATATTTGAGGTCTTACAAACATACGCCGTAGTTCCTAAGTTCTAATTCCAATCACTTGTCATTGGTTTATTGACTAATTTATACCAATGATATAATATAACCCTAAAAATTTTTAAATGTTAATAATGAATTTCTGTTAAATCACATAATTTACGTGATCATTTGACAGGACATTTGAAAATAATTTTATTACCGAAATCCTCCTTCAATAAGTGAATTGTGTTGTTGGTGTACGACATATAGAACCGTTCTGTATCTCCTTTCGTCTAATTGCACGCAAATTCAGAGTCAAATAAATTTCAAAAAAAGTAATTAAAAACTGGATTTATTTGAGGAGTAGTCGCAACATACCTATAACTGAAATAGTCTTCATATATTATATGCTCATTTACAAGAAACAACTTAATACTTTTAAAAATTTTAAGTCTTTACATTCTTAAAGAAAATCGTTTGTTTTGAGTTAATGAATTTTTTTTTAAACCGAGAATCAAAATACGAAAAAATGTTTTTCAAGAAAAATACTAATTTTGAACAGTTTGTGAGACTAATTGAGTTACTAATGTGAATATTGTATATGTATGTAAATATTTATTTAGAACTAGAAAATGTTAGTCAACTAAATTTATGCATATTAAAGATTTATTACATTTTTAAGTATTACTTTTTATAGACTGTTATCACTTCTTTTTAGGTGTCTTCAATAAACCGAGTTCTGAGAAATTTGGCCGCTCAAAAAGAGCAAGCTACCCAAAATCCACCAGTTTCGAGTGCCAACGAGAGCGTCTATGACAAATTAAGGCTTCTGAATGGCAATCAAACCAGTTGGAGGCATACGCCTTGGTATTCGGGAGGAAACGCAGCTGCTTTTCCTCTACAGCCGCTTAGCCCGCCTCCAACGACAATTTTATCGGATGACACCACAACTAGTACGAAAAAGGGTATGTAGTATTTTAAATTTCAATGAACGATTTTATTTTTGAAAAATTTATATGGTTTTACTAGATGTTTTCACATAATATGACTCATTATTTTATTGCTCAATTGGACATTCTATTAATATAATTAAAAAAAATTAGGAAAAGTTACGTGAGATATTTTTTCGATTCTAGAAGATTTTTATGAAATATTTGTTATTTCATAAATTTTATGATATTTCGTGTATTATGTGCCTATTTATTTATAAAACATTCATTAACATCATGC
This sequence comes from Hypothenemus hampei, assembly GCA_013372445.1. Classification (NCBI taxonomy): domain Eukaryota; kingdom Metazoa; phylum Arthropoda; class Insecta; order Coleoptera; family Curculionidae; genus Hypothenemus; species Hypothenemus hampei. The sequence goes on along the minus strand of JABRWK010000305.1, from coordinate 43,848 downwards.
CGGTTTTCGAATTACCTTCAGTGTTAGGTAAAATCGAAATATATTGTGGACTTTACGAAAAGCATCTTGTATATTAAAGGCCGTTTCCATTACGTTGATGATTAAAAGAGTATCTTAACAGCTGCCAAAGTTAAGAGTTGAACTTCGGAGCGAACAAAGCACTCCTCCACAACACGTACAAAGATATTCAGGTTTATGCTGCTGTCGTTTTCCCTTTTGCTCATGGCGCTGCTCTTTTCGTTTGTAGTTATGTATTGTTTTAGGAGCCCCGGAGGTTGTCTGAGGGTGTTGTGTTATCCATAAAACTTTCTTTATCGGTTCAGGCTCTTTTAACATATGACATTGATTTTCCTAAAGATTTATTGCTCTATACGTTTTCCTGTTTCAATTTTTCCGTCAATTAATTAACGACATGTATTGTATTTTCAAGTAGTTCGAGCTTACTAACTAAACTTTAATATAAGAATTCTTGATACAATGAAATAAATATAAAAGGAAGATTTACTTCATTGTTCGTTAACGTGCACATTAATAAATGATTTTGGATTATAGGTATACAAAATTCTTTATTATTGAATGATTTTTCTAATCTTAGTTTTATCCATTACTGTTTAAATATAAATAATTGCGCAATAGGTAAGTAAAAAATGTTTTTCATACTTATTTTTTATTCTTCATTTATTTTAGCACAACTCCTATTTTTTTGAGAAGGATTCGATCCACTATTTAAAAAATTAAATTTCATTTATACCCTTTTTTGACAAATAACTATAAATTCTCGTTTTCACAACACTATTTTATGTCATAGTTGCTATCCTGATAGTAATATTAGAAACGTTATCGTAGAAACATCTGAATAATCGCTATTATGCTGTCCAACTATCTCATTTGACCAAAGAATTAAAAGTACTTTCAGTAAAATTATGGAATCTTGTATCTACTATCACCAGAAATATTCAACTGATAGTGTGAAACGCGTGTACGAGAATTTATTTTTTATTTCGTTGGTTTTGCGTACAAACTGTTTGAATAATTTCATTTTAAATATTTTGAAAAAATATCAAAGATTTTCATGTTTAGGCATCTTTACACCTACACTTCATTATGTGCGATTGGAGCGTCTCGTTCCAATTGCGTGGGAAAGGGTGGCAATGTAAATGTAATGATAATAATAATGTATTGCATTGCTGATCTTTCCTATGCGATTGGAATGAGGTACTTCAATCGCAAATGATAAAGTGTGGGTATAAAGGAATCTTTTGTCAAAAAAGTGCGCCGACTTTAAGAAGAGGGCAAAGAGTAACCTTACCGAAGGAAGTGTTGCCATCAATATCAACACGATGAATCAAAATCAAAGTTTTTGGCTTTTTCTTAATTTGATTTTAACATTTACAATAACGACAACGATTGTCACTGTATTTATCTTGGAGCACTATCATTGTGAAAACTAATCTTAATTTATGTAATATGATTTACCAAATCGATTAATTTCTTAGAATGTAACCATGTATAAGTTTTCTCAGAAATCTTGTATCAAATTTTAATCGGTTTAAAATATCCGATTATCCTAACAGCATCCCTCAGGGCCGGAGTGCGCCTCCTCTTTAAACAAACAATGCGTTTGATTTTATAGCTTATGCTACTGCCATTCGAAAAGTTCCTGCTCATCCCGCTACCGCAACAAAACCCCGCCGCTGCTGCATGTGACACATTTGTTAAATTTTTTTTTAAACGAGCATTTCGCCCCCAGGAGACGTGGCGCTAATTGAAATTTTCCCCGCTTGAGTTCGGGCCGTTTTTGACGGTAGCGCGGTGATCGTTGATGATGCGCTTTGCAACAATAATATTCCGCTTATCAAAACGAACAACAAAACGCACGGCCTCTATAATGAAATTATTATGGATTAATTAAAATGTATTCAATTTAATTTCATTCCATGCGTACCTAATATGCCTTTGTCTGTGAATGGTTTTGAAATTTTCGAAGCGCTTTAGCAAATTAAAAAAGAAGACAGATTTTGACTTCTTAGAGGTTAAAATTTTAAAATGGGAAAAAATAAAAGCATAAAAAAATAACGATTAATATGTTTAAATTAAATTTTGATTATAATAGAATAAGTTTTGTGAAAACTAAAGTTCTTCAAAATAAAATGTTTATTACTACGGAAGTGGATAAAAACCTAATTGTTATATCGCTTATTTGCCACAACGACATAAACCAAAGTTACCATTTCGAAATAAACTCAATTTAAATTAGGAATAACTATTATTCTCATGTACATAGAACTCTGCGTTTATTACAATTATGCATATTGACATGTTTTGTAAAATTTAGAGAGATTTTGAGAGATGTAGTTCAAATTATAAATGATATACTTTTATTTCACTAGTTTTATATACGGTTTCTTTTAAATTTGCAATTTCAATATTTATAATTGTGAATTATATCGTTATTACAACAATAATGTATGATACAAAAAATAAACTAGCAAAATGATATCGTTTTTAGATTTATCCTTATTAAAAAACGTGTAATTTCGTGGTTTTTTTTTATGTTGGCAATTATCGTGAATTAGTTATGCCATTGCGATATATGTATTTCAGATTTTTAGCATTAGATGGTTTGAAAGAGAGCTAAAATGAGTGTACATAGGTGTATTTTCATTAAAGCTGTAGGTATGTGGAACCGTTTCTTGAATAAGAATTTATTTAAATAAATTTGGAATTGGAAACTTGAACTATCAGGTATTTTCAGTTTTCTTTAATATTATTTTGAATTTGAATTATTTTCGATTATTATAAGATATATTTTTTATTTGGTTATTATATAATTTGTTGCTTCTATATATTATTTATATATTTTTTCAAACTGATAATAGCAAGTAATTTGGAAATAGACAAAATTTAATTTTAATTTTATAATAATATTTCGATTTTAACGAGACTAATTTTTCGTGTAAACCTATACAAATTCTCAAAAATAGAAGGTAAAGGTTCATGGGAATTTCAAACATAACCCAAACTTTAAAATTATTCAATAAATATATTTAACATATGGATTTATTTTTCATCACCAAAAATATTATTGGACATTTTGTACAAAACTCCTGCTAAAAGGAGTATTCACAATAGAAGTATAAGCAGAAGAACCTGTTGGCACGATTTCTACAATTTGTGTTAACTGCTGCCTATAGGGACTTTCCTGAATTTTAGCGAAAATTGGTACCTCTTGAATTGGCACAAAGCGAGGCTGCTGCACAACTTCAGCCAATACTAGACGCTCATTTTGTTGGGGTACTACTACATAAATGTTGGCTCCATTAGGAGAATCCCGAACTTTTTCTGGCAAACGCAAGCGTTCCTATAATTTAAACCCATCAATCAAAGATGTACAATCAATTATTAAAAATTTTACCTGCTGAGGAATGGACGTAGTTACTCCAACTGATTCGGTGGTAGTTGGTGTCTCTGTTGTAGTAATGTCTTCATTCGGTGGGCCATATTCTTGTGGTGGAGGCCCATAAGAAGCAGCTGGAGTAGGTGGAAGTTGCTGTTTTTGAGACCTAGAAATATTAAGTTAAAAATTATTTTAAAATGCTAATGTTTTAAGTGTACGGATCTTGAATAATTTATTATAGAGATTGGTTATTTTTTATCAACGAAGAAGCCATCGTTAATTCTTTTTTCTTTTCATTAATTTCGTTTTCGTTAATTCTTGTCGTTTTGTTTTAATTCATTTGTCATGATTTTGTGTTTGTTTTATTAACATTATTTATTCCCGTGAAGAATATGTTCTGGAAGATTCTTATAAACCTTATAACAAATACATAAAGATCATTAAGTTAGAGGAAAATTGCTTACTGAGATATACAAAAATTTTAAAAAACCAAATATATGTGATATATCGTTGGACTCAGATTAAACAATAGTTTATTAAGCACAAAATGCAATTTTTCGATTATTAAAAGAACAACAGATATTTATACGTGGTGATGTTTAATACAAAAATTCTGTAAGATGTTTTGTAAGTTTTCAAGAGGTTCTCAAACTGTAAACATCTATGTAAATAACAATGATCCGCGTTGGTATCCGCGAATATAAAACATTAAAATAGCAGTCAAACATTATTTTTTAATGCACTATGTTTCTCCATCTCATAATTTTGTTTTAAAATCTCTTGAATAAACCTAACATAGCTTTAAAATTAACTTTTTTTTTTCATATTAAAGTTTTTGATTCAATTTTTTTTCAGTTTTTTTCTGAACGAACATCACCACATGTAGCTATTTCGTCAGTTTATACTCACACTATATAATTGAGAGGAAATAAGTAGTTATAAAAACTAAAAATTTATTGTAACGTATCTGTTTAAATTGAGTTAGAAAAAAATCGGGCAAAATAGTTATGCTCAAATATCTTTGGAAATATTTGGAGTTTTTGAAGTTTGGTACTGTGACGTTGTGGGTTTGCATACTAATTTTTACTAAATAATGAATACCTTAAGGGTAGATTAAAACCAGGACCTGACGGTCTGAATCCTCTTGGTTGATACGGCGGTTCGGCTGATGCCATTGTAACAATAACCACAATAATTGCAGTGAATGACTGAAAAATATAAATAATTAAAATAAATTAGCATTTCCCTTTGGATTTACATACATCAATTAATATATAAAAACTTATATCCTTTTCATTGCAAGGTGTTTTTTTAATTTTCAACGCCATTTTTAAAATTACATACGTATATGCTACCATACCTTCATATTTATAATTTTTTAAACAGTGAATTTTTATAACTTCAAATCACTTAACTGAACTGATAACTATCCTGGTTTTCAAGCGGTATTTATACAAAAACAATTTAAGAATAATTATGTCTCTAGAACGTGAATTGTATACAAAATAAAATTAAAGCTTTTTTATTATTCCAAATTACAAGTTGTAATTTATCATTGAGCAGTTAAAATTTGCTCTTGGACTAACTATCGAAATGAAAAGCTATTAGGATGCAACACTAATAGTATATATTTGACATTGGCCTGATAAATGTTTCTCGGTTCTGAACAGCCGCTTTGAAAAGTGAAGGTGATTTTTTCTTCTATTTAAATTCATAACTTTTTCTGGCAAATTAGGATAATTTACAATGGTTTATTTAGGAACATAGAGGACACTTAATGATATGAATAATTTATTTTAAAATTCATTAATTCATTAATTTTTCAATTATATGATAAATATGTATATGTATTTTGGTCTGGGGCCCTTGATTAGCACAAATATTGAAGTTAAATGCGTTCTGTGTTCTTACAACTTATACTTTGTGAATTTTATATTTAGTAGAAATAAAAAAAGGAAGTAAAAGGTTTGATCAAAGGTTTGCTGTAAAAAGAAAATTTTTCTTAGTTTCCTTGTTTTATTCGTATAAGAAAGGTTCCTGTAAACCTGGGATCAAATATGGTTTGAGATAGAGGATTTTAAAATTTTAATGTGTTTAATTTTTTTTTCTATTATTTCCTATATTTTTCAGTGCAAAGGATTCATATTTAGCATATGAAAAGACAATAATAATCTCTGCTCCGTGACCATATAAAAGTTTATCAGTTTGCCACAATTTACATGGTATTATACTTTTCCATTTACCACTACTGGTTTTGTCCACCCGATTTTTTTTTTCTACTCCACTATTATAATTCAATAATACCATTTTGGAATCATTTGTACTTTTTTAAAATTTATAACATTCTTTAAATTGAGGTAAACTATTATAAGGTCTAGGAGTAGAGGTTGTATTTCTGTGAAAAATGTAGGAAATATAGGGATTAAATTTATATTATAAAACCCTGTACTTCATATACGAACCATATTTGACCCCATGTTTCTAAGAACTTTTCTGAAAATAAAATATGATATCACCCTGTAAATTATTAGCAACAAATTCTTGTGACGCCTTATATAGGAAAACATCCTCTATATAGAGCGTTTCCCTATATAATTCCTTCATATATTAGTGCTACAAGAAGATTACGATTCAGCTACATTTGTTATACAAATATGTCGTCTTTCTTAGTAGAAAATCACCTCCAAATTTTAGAGGAAATGACTTTTCTACATTTTCTATAGAAAATATCTAATATACACATTTTTTGCGTTTGATATGAGCAAAATTCAAGTATTTTAGTTCAAAAAGTTGCCTCACAAAAATTATATTTAATGTACCTTTTACCCACGGCTAAAACACTTTTTTACTCTCCTGTAAAATTAAAAAAAAAATGGAAATGGCGTTTTTCTATTTAGAACGACAATATGAAAGTATAATATTATACAGATAACATATAAAATTAACCGACTAATAATGACTTAAGTATTTTATTTTTATTTTTAGCCTATAATATCTAAACAAACACAAATTTGAGTATGAAATTTCAGTTTTGAGCATTTTTTGTACTGAAATATTGAGATTATACAGTTTTGTTGTAAATTATAGAGGACACTAGATGCCATAGTTTAAAACTGTTAACAACGATAGCAGTTTAAGGGACTTAAAAGCACGTGATTTCTGATTCAAATTTTTATTTTCCGACCTTTGCTGAATAAAAAAGACCCACTTTGTTAAAGTGGCTATTTCACACCATTTTCAAGATATTTGGCTTTGAAACTTCGAATGCAGTTAGTTAAAAATTTAGATGAGTTGACTAAAAAGATTAAATTTTTCAAAAACATATGTTTATTTAATATTAAGATTTCTAATAAACATTAAAACATTACAAAAAAAAAATTAAAAAAATAAAAAAGAAAAGAAAGCATATCTTCTCGCTTATTTCTTTTAGTTTTAATTTTTTTAAATATTCATTGTCTTAAAGTTTATTACCAATATTAATTTCAAATAAACATAATATGATTATTATCATCTTATAATCGCCCTACTTAATATTTTAACTAAGTGCATTTGTAATTTCGTAGCCACGTATCTCAGAAACGGAGTCAAATAGCGAGTTTAATAAAGTGGATCCTTTTTATGCAGCAACGGTTGGAAAATAATTATTTGTGACAAAAAATGGCGTGCCTTGAAAGTCTTCAAACTTTTATCGTTGTTAATACCTTTAAGCTATAATATTTAGCATCCTCCATGAACCATAACATTCCAATTCTCAACTCAAAATGAAAATTGTATTGAAATTCACATTTATTTAGAGAATACTGAAAAAAAAGTAAAATAAACTTCTAACTTTGACACTCTGTGTATCAACTCTTACCAACTTCCATCCAACAAATAACGCTGAATTGTAATTTTTTTACGTAATGATAAAAATATACATATAAACATATTTTAAGATTTCTTGTAGGGACTACTTTGTAGAGTACGTACATATATGCATGTTAATATCACTGTGGAAGGAAGAAGAAAGTTACTCACAAAATTACCACTTAACCAGAACCTTTCTTAGAATGCTAGTTTAATTCCAGAATTTATAAAAGAAATATATCATCGACTATTATAATAATTACAATTTCAAATCCCCCTAATTTTTTAAAGGAAAAATCATTAACCGTCCAAAAGAGTGTTCTCATCCTAGAGTTAAAATAGAAAACGCCAAAAGCCTAAAAATACGAGATTAAATCTCATTATCGAAAATTTGCCGGGCATTTAGTCGAGGTTCGTTAAACTTCCATTGGGCGGCGAATCATCGCCGGTCAGGCTCGTTGAACACCCGGGGAATCAACAACATTCATTTCATCCCCGGGGAACTCTTAAAATCTGTTGGCATGTCCCTGTTTATTGCCTCGGCAAATATCCTGAACGCACTCCTCACGATTTAAAAAAGGGGATCTCCATATGAATAGATATATTCGCCAATGTATTTATTTTATCAGTTAGGATTATAATTTGTTCCAAAGTGCATTAACGAAGAGCAATTTTAAAAAATTATTTCTGTAAATATGGCTAGTCCATAAATTTTTAAAATAAATTCGGTTTGTATATATTGAAGATCATGAAAAATTTTATTGAATTCCGATTTTTAAATTACGTTACTCAACATTTTTCCTCATCTCCATATAAAACATTTTTATTAACACTACATGACGACTCATTGACATTCTATTGCTGTGGTGTACTGGCTTTATGCACTATATATACATACATAGTTTCATTTAAGTGTTGTTTTTTTATTCACGTCAGCACTGACGCCACGCTTTGTCAAAATTAATGTGTCTTAGAAAAAAATAAGTACCTGCTGGTATTGAATATAATAATTTGATCATTAATATGTCAGTAAGTATTTTGGCAGAAAATATTCTTAAAAAAAATAACATCAAAGGTGTATTTTGTCATTGTGTTAAAGTTTATTAAGGTTCTATAAAAAGCGTATTAAAATATAGTTTCTAGTAATTATTACGCTTATTTGTAATGCATATACTATATTTTATTATTTCCTTGATTATTATCTATTTTACAATGCTTATTAAAACCGAAAAAAAGTTTTCTAATTGATGACTAAGATAACTGACAATGAGATTCTGAGCGGCTTTGATTTTATATTGTAAAAGAACAAACATCTTTAAAAAAATTATTTAAACTTTTGAATTCTTTCGACATTTATAAGAATGTGAATCACTTAAGTTTTTGTCAATATTAATAATTAATGGTGCGACTTTACTGTATCAAACATACTTTCTCTTTGTATCTGGAGTAGCAGTTAAAAGAGCCCCGCAAAGGGCTATTATTTTTCAATTTAAATCAACTGTTTAAGAATTTCGGCATTATTAGAATAATTAACCAATAGCATTCTATTTTAGTTCTTAAATGAATATACTATATCTATCGTAAAAATTAATTAACAAAGAGAACAAGGGTTTAAGACATCAAAAAAAATTAAAAGCTAATAAAATGCTTAAATTTAAGAAAATCAGTTGCTTAATTTTAAAACCAAGAAATCAATTGTCAACCATCAATAAATTAAGCGACAATAACGTAAAAAATTTATTTTGAGCTTAGATATATGAGAAAATATATCTCTTTTTGTCTTTAGCATATTATAATTATGGGTTCATTTTCGTCATTTTAATTATAAAATCTATTGCCAATCGTGACAGTCTGTAACCTAAATAAAGTTAATTAAATTAAACGATATATACATATATTTATATGCATATACATATACAGACATACATAAATACATACATATACACATATGTAAATAGGTTATCCTAATGATGCTTATTTCTTTATAGTAACAGATTCTCCTACGTGTTGATCCACAGCAATATTAATTGATAAAAACTTTTAAAAATAAACAACAAATAACTTTCTGAAACCATTTTCTGTATAGGGTGTTGTTAATGTTCTTGAACCTCAATACAAAGCAATGCCTCTTTTGGTTACAAATCGGAATAAAAATATTCAAGGAGGTTATAAACTATAAAATAAATATTCATATACTAACAACTGTTTATCCGTAAATTTGTAATAATTCGCATTATTTAATTATGTAAAGTAATTGAACCCTATAATAGATATACTACAATAATAAGTAATACTCAACATGGCCTAATGACAATATTTAGCATAATTTGAGAAATATTTACTAGACTAATCTAATTATTTAATTATTTAAAAATTTTTTATCGTGATTCTATATGACAGTTTCCGAGTTCATTACAGTATTGCAAATGAAGTAGTATTTGAATGTACATGTATTGATTTAAATACAACTTATTTTCCTGAGAGGAAAAAGGGAGAGGGTACACAAGAATTAATACATGTTATGCTATATATTAAATTATATATTAAAATATAAATTTCATATTGCTTGTCTATTTAGTCTGTATTCATATAAAATTATAATCTAGTCTTTGCTGTTTCTTTTTGTTCTTTTTTCTTTAAAAATACGTTGCGATGCAAGCGATCCTGAATATAAGTATAATATTATAATATTAAGTATATAAGTATATTAAGTAGCTATTTAGTAGCATTACGTGATGTTAAAAGAAGCTAAATCCAATAAGATGTTATAAACAACTCATGCAATTAAAATTCAGAAACCGTCTAAAACTGAATTTTAGTAATGCAAAACGTACAAATAAGATGAGATGAAAATTATGTGGTTTTTGTACAATACATGAAGTCTACGTTAGTTTGATGAAAGGTAAAACAGAAAACCTTTTTTCTCTTAATAGTTATTGCGTAAATATGGGAAATCAATTTGAAACAAGACTTGATAATAGTATACCCCTCACCCAATATGGCCTAAATACACTTTTTTGTGAATTATTTTTTACATAATATGTAAAAATATAATTAATATTATTAAAAAACAAAGCGTTTGTCAGCGCTACTTTACCTTCATTTTTGAAACTAAATTTTTTATCATTAAAATATATTTTCAAAAAGACAAAGTTTAACTAGGCTATCTGGGATTCAGTTGCCTTAATTATAATTGATTTGTATTACAAATTACTATCTGCATAATTACTGTTTAAATAAAGTTATCATAGGGCTCTTAGTTTAAACATTTATTGAAAAAAATAAATTGAGAATTAAATAAGTAACTGGCCGAGAAAAATATACGTATAAAATTTACAAAATACTGAAAGGAAAAAGCAAAAACTTTGATAACAAATTTTAATTGAGTGAGTAAAAACTGCAGTAAGTTATCAATATTTATTTCTGCGGAAATTTAGAAAACACTTGCTAAAAAACTTTAAAATATTTTGTGTTAATCTATAACGTGACACTTAATTTTTTTTTATCAGGACTATTGTCTAAATGAACAAAATAAAAAATCTCTAAATTGTGTATTTAGCAACATAATATGTAGGTATATAATTATAATAATATTATTATAATTATTGTTTGACTTCGCATTCGTAATGATCAAATACATATTAAAATAAGTACTGCAATTAACTTTTTAATAACAAATGTTACCAAAATTCTTTTTCTGATATACTAATTTTAACATTAAATACAAAGACAATTGTAAATGTAATCTTGTTAGAATTTTATCAGGCATATCATAAACATCTTGATACAACTATTTTCAATCATTGGGTCATATGAGTAAAACGAAGTAAATGTGCTTAAAGATTTCGAGAGATATTTCAATATTAATGCATATGTATATTCTTATGTAACGATACATAAGAATTCAAATATTTCTCTAGAAATTTTCAAGTAGAAATATTTACTTCGTTTGATTCACACAATCAATTAATATAAAATAAAAAGATTTGTAATGTTTACCTTATGGGCGGGTTTATGTTAATTGACACCATAATGCGTACTACTACGTAGTACTACTTTCTACATATCTACAATATCTACAAATTTAACGGTGCTCCGTGACGAATACATAAAATAAGTGACTACTCTTTCAAATGTACAAAAAATTCAACAACTTACAAAAAAAAGTGTAAATTTAGTTGTCTTTCTAAACAAGATAGATATATTTTGTTTTTATTCTCATTTTTTTATTAACATACATGTATTATCATCATATGACAAGGATCAAAGGTTATAAATAACTATATATTTATTTTTATTTAGAAGCTTTGCATCTGTAGTTATGCTAAAAATTTTCTCAATTACCGCGATTTTGGTAACTCTCCTTTGAATTGCAAGTTGTGCTGCTTTAAACAATTTTGTAAATTATGTGTGTTAATGGATTTTTAACTTACGACGATAATATAAGCATAGACAATAAACATAATTATTTAATTAATAATTTAAAAAACAATAAAATTGTTTTAAAATAAAAAAAATACATTTTATATATGTTTAATATAGTATAACAACCATCAAATTAGAGTATTCATGTAGTACCTTCATTTTTGCGTGTTTTTCCTCTCGATAATAAAGGATGCTATCATAGAATGTCAGTTAAGATAATTTAATAACACAAATTTGTTATGTAGCCAGAGAATATAACTACATCTATTTTGCCTTTGTTACTTCATGGAATAGAATTAAACTATGAAGAGCTAATAAACGATACGGACCTGATCCGAAGTGGGACTAATTTTAATTAAAACTGTAGCATGGAAAGAGGCCGTTGCGGGCGGTCCCGCAACTTTACGGAAAAATATATTACGCGTCAAGGGATATAAGAGGGGCTTTTCCGGAGTAGAGAAGGAAGAACTGTGGCGGCGGCCTGAATCCAACAACGTGTGCGTCTTCTTCGTTCGGACGGTTATTTTCGGGTGGGCGGCAGTGTCCCGATAAGGCAGCAGCAGTAGAACGATCTACGTTACGGTGGCGGACGCAACCAACCAGAAACTAATGATAAGGGCTGAAGGAAGTCAGACAGAGGCGGGACTTGAGGGTAAAACAGACCCGGGAGTACCCCTTCTTTCCTTCGTTTTTAATGCGAAATGAGTTGTTTTGGGATATTTTCTCACGGAACGCGAGCGTAAAAGAGAATTTTAACTCTCTGCTTCCGCCGCTTCTGTTGGTGTTGTATTTTTAATATAACGTAGTCCCCTTTTGCCTTTAGGCCGGATTATATTCAATTTACGATTTTAATTAAATAAGCTGAAATTTTGATTCGTATAAGGATATTACGTAATTTCTTTTTAATTAAATTCACATTTTTTAAATAGATTTTTGTACTAAATAGAAATTCTAACATTTCTTTCCTCTTTTTTAATCAAAAAGTGCATAGAGTGACATTTTAAACTTATTGTGGGCAAACTATTTTGTGGTACAACCATGGATAATATGACTAATATCATCGTAAAATTTAAACAATTTCTCATTTAAAGAACAATAGTAAAATACAAAAAAGTAAATTAATATAGGATAACAGGAAACAGGTTAAGTTGTAAATGAATTGTTTAAAAAACCAAAATTATTATTTAGAATTATATGACGGCATTAACTACTTATTAATTTCTTTACTTTCATTTAATCCTAAATTTACAATTTTCTGTTATATTGTGTTATCTAGAAAAAATTCTTTAAAAATAATTAAACACTAAACGATTACCTAAATGTTTTGATAATAGTAAATGCACCTATGGGTTAATCAATACAAATTCGATAATCAGCCTGAAGACCTCCATTTAGTGGCAGTCTCTCATGATATTGATATAAAGGCGACATAAATGACCCTTTCGGTACGCTTAATCGTCAGCCGTCGATGTTCGCAAATTAGTTTAACAAAACTCTTTAGGTCGGCTTTGTTAAGCTCCGGCTGCTCCAAAAAGCCGAAAGCTCTCGTCTCTCTTTGGTTGTGTAGAAACGGAAGCACCGTGTTTGAATAACGTTTACATCATTTTATCTCGAAATTTCGTCGAATTCCGGCATCCGATTTACCAGCAACCGCCGACGACATTCTGAAACGTGTATATATGTGGGTTGGATTAGGGAGCGTTAAAGCCCTTTTATTTGCCCTGTTACGTAAATAACATGACTATTATGCATTTTCCGGTTTTCGGTTTAAGCATCCTTTTTGCATATTTTAAATACAATTAAGCTGTGATAAATTGGATATAATTAATCTAATAAGAAAATATATGTATGATCTTTCATATTATAATGGACATAAAATAAGACAGAGCATATCTAATTTAGAAAATAAGTGGGAAATATCCTGAGCCTAATTTTACTAAAGCAACGTCTGGTTACCGAAATATGTAGGGTATCATTATAAATAAATTCAGCCTGAAAATGTAGAGTTTTAGTTGGCCGGAAATTAAATTGTAAACTGCAAGGTTTATCATTACTTTATTTAAAATATTAATTTTACCTACAGATATCTTAAGGAATAATGTATATTAGGGATTATACGCAGTTCCCGGACTGGTTCTATAATTTAATTAAAAAAATAAATCTGTTATGACATTAATAAAGAATGTCATCGAGTGATTATGCTATCAAATAATTTTTTCCAAGTATTTTTTCCAAATATTTAGTTATAGAATCAAGTCGGGAATTTACTTTAATATTTTACAGGGCTCTCTTAATATAGTTAAGTTAGAAAAAAGTGGCGCCTATCTGAGTTCTGCAATATGTTTTTTTTGTATTAAAACAATCGAAAATATTTCGAGCTTAGAACTACAACTAGATAGCTTGAAAATCACCTTTTTTGAGGAAACTTATAAAAATTAAAAATTGAATAATTATAAGTAATCTTAATTATATTTTCCATTTAGATTTTCAAGGCACATTTTGTTTGGGTATTAAAAATTAGTTACTTTTCTAATATGAAANGATTATTAAAAGAACAACAGATATTTATACGTGGTGATGTTTAATACAAAAATTCTGTAAGATGTTTTGTAAGTTTTCAAGAGGTTCTCAAACTGTAAACATCTATGTAAATAACAATGATCCGCGTTGGTATCCGCGAATATAAAACATTAAAATAGCAGTCAAACATTATTTTTTAATGCACTATGTTTCTCCATCTCATAATTTTGTTTTAAAATCTCTTGAATAAACCTAACATAGCTTTAAAATTAACTTTTTTTTTCATATTAAAGTTTTTGATTCAATTTTTTTTCAGTTTTTTTCTGAACGAACATCACCACATGTAGCTATTTCGTCAGTTTATACTCACACTATATAATTGAGAGGAAATAAGTAGTTATAAAAACTAAAAATTTATTGTAACGTATCTGTTTAAATTGAGTTAGAAAAAAATCGGGCAAAATAGTTATGCTCAAATATCTTTGGAAATATTTGGAGTTTTTGAAGTTTGGTACTGTGACGTTGTGGGTTTGCATACTAATTTTTACTAAATAATGAATACCTTAAGGGTAGATTAAAACCAGGACCTGACGGTCTGAATCCTCTTGGTTGATACGGCGGTTCGGCTGATGCCATTGTAACAATAACCACAATAATTGCAGTGAATGACTGAAAAATATAAATAATTAAAATAAATTAGCATTTCCCTTTGGATTTACATACATCAATTAATATATAAAAACTTATATCCTTTTCATTGCAAGGTGTTTTTTTAATTTTCAACGCCATTTTTAAAATTACATACGTATATGCTACCATACCTTCATATTTATAATTTTTTAAACAGTGAATTTTTATAACTTCAAATCACTTAACTGAACTGATAACTATCCTGGTTTTCAAGCGGTATTTATACAAAAACAATTTAAGAATAATTATGTCTCTAGAACGTGAATTGTATACAAAATAAAATTAAAGCTTTTTATTATTCCAAATTACAAGTTGTAATTTATCATTGAGCAGTTAAAATTTGCTCTTGGACTAACTATCGAAATGAAAAGCTATTAGGATGCAACACTAATAGTATATATTTGACATTGGCCTGATAAATGTTTCTCGGTTCTGAACAGCCGCTTTGAAAAGTGAAGGTGATTTTTCTTCTATTTAAATTCATAACTTTTCTGGCAAATTAGGATAATTTACAATGGTTTATTTAGGAACATAGAGGACACTTAATGATATGAATAATTTATTTTAAAAATTCATTAATTCATTAATTTTTCAATTATATGATAAATATGTATATGTATTTTGGTCTGGGGCCCTTGATTAGCACAAATATTGAAGTTAAATGCGTTCTGTGTTCTTACAACTTATACTTTGTGAATTTTATATTTAGTAGAAATAAAAAAGGAAGTAAAAGGTTTGATCAAAGGTTTGCTGTAAAAAGAAAATTTTTCTTAGTTTCCTTGTTTTATTCGTATAAGAAAGGTTCCTGTAAACCTGGGATCAAATATGGTTTGAGATAGAGGATTTTAAAATTTTAATGTGTTTAATTTTTTTTCTATTATTTCCTATATTTTTCAGTGCAAAGGATTCATATTTAGCATATGAAAAGACAATAATAATCTCTGCTCCGTGACCATATAAAAGTTTATCAGTTTGCCACAATTTACATGGTATTATACTTTTCCATTTACCACTACTGGTTTTGTCCACCCGATTTTTTTTTTCTACTCCACTATTATAATTCAATAATACCATTTTGGAATCATTTGTACTTTTTTAAAATTTATAACATTCTTTAAATTGAGGTAAACTATTATAAGGTCTAGGAGTAGAGGTTGTATTTCTGTGAAAAATGTAGGAAATATAGGGATTAAATTTATATTATAAAACCCTGTACTTCATATACGAACCATATTTGACCCCATGTTTCTAAGAACTTTTCTGAAAATAAAATATGATATCACCCTGTAAATTATTAGCAACAAATTCTTGTGACGCCTTATATAGGAAAACATCCTCTATATAGAGCGTTTCCCTATATAATTCCTTCATATATTAGTGCTACAAGAAGATTACGATTCAGCTACATTTGTTATACAAATATGTCGTCTTTCTTAGTAGAAAATCACCTCCAAATTTTAGAGGAAATGACTTTTCTACATTTTCTATAGAAAATATCTAATATACACATTTTTTGCGTTTGATATGAGCAAAATTCAAGTATTTTAGTTCAAAAAGTTGCCTCACAAAAATTATATTTAATGTACCTTTTACCCACGGCTAAAACACTTTTTTACTCTCCTGTAAAATTAAAAAAAAAATGGAAATGGCGTTTTTCTATTTAGAACGACAATATGAAAGTATAATATTATACAGATAACATATAAAATTAACCGACTAATAATGACTTAAGTATTTTATTTTTATTTTTAGCCTATAATATCTAAACAAACACAAATTTGAGTATGAAATTTCAGTTTTGAGCATTTTTTGTACTGAAATATTGAGATTATACAGTTTTGTTGTAAATTATAGAGGACACTAGATGCCATAGTTTAAAACTGTTAACAACGATAGCAGTTTAAGGGACTTAAAAGCACGTGATTTCTGATTCAAATTTTTATTTTCCGACCTTTGCTGAATAAAAAAGACCCACTTTGTTAAAGTGGCTATTTCACACCATTTTCAAGATATTTGGCTTTGAAACTTCGAATGCAGTTAGTTAAAAATTTAGATGAGTTGACTAAAAAGATTAAATTTTTTCAAAAACATATGTTTATTTAATATTAAGATTTCTAATAAACATTAAAACATTACAAAAAAAAATTAAAAAATAAAAAAGAAAAGAAAGCATATCTTCTCGCTTATTTCTTTTAGTTTTAATTTTTTTAAATATTCATTGTCTTAAAGTTTATTACCAATATTAATTTCAAATAAACATAATATGATTATTATCATCTTATAATCGCCCTACTTAATATTTTAACTAAGTGCATTTGTAATTTCGTAGCCACGTATCTCAGAAACGGAGTCAAATAGCGAGTTTAATAAAGTGGATCCTTTTTATGCAGCAACGGTTGGAAAATAATTATTTGTGACAAAAAATGGCGTGCCTTGAAAGTCTTCAAACTTTTATCGTTGTTAATACCTTTAAGCTATAATATTTAGCATCCTCCATGAACCATAACATTCCAATTCTCAACTCAAAATGAAAATTGTATTGAAATTCACATTTATTTAGAGAATACTGAAAAAAAGTAAAATAAACTTCTAACTTTGACACTCTGTGTATCAACTCTTACCAACTTCCATCCAACAAATAACGCTGAATTGTAATTTTTTTACGTAATGATAAAAATATACATATAAACATATTTTAAGATTTCTTGTAGGGACTACTTTGTAGAGTACGTACATATATGCATGTTAATATCACTGTGGAAGGAAGAAGAAAGTTACTCACAAAATTACCACTTAACCAGAACCTTTCTTAGAATGCTAGTTTAATTCCAGAATTTATAAAAGAAATATATCATCGACTATTATAATAATTACAATTTCAAATCCCCCTAATTTTTTAAAGGAAAAATCATTAACCGTCCAAAAGAGTGTTCTCATCCTAGAGTTAAAATAGAAAACGCCAAAAGCCTAAAAATACGAGATTAAATCTCATTATCGAAAATTTGCCGGGCATTTAGTCGAGGTTCGTTAAACTTCCATTGGGCGGCGAATCATCGCCGGTCAGGCTCGTTGAACACCCGGGGAATCAACAACATTCATTTCATCCCCGGGGAACTCTTAAAATCTGTTGGCATGTCCCTGTTTATTGCCTCGGCAAATATCCTGAACGCACTCCTCACGATTTAAAAAAGGGGATCTCCATATGAATAGATATATTCGCCAATGTATTTATTTTATCAGTTAGGATTATAATTTGTTCCAAAGTGCATTAACGAAGAGCAATTTTAAAAAATTATTTCTGTAAATATGGCTAGTCCATAAATTTTTAAAATAAATTCGGTTTGTATATATTGAAGATCATGAAAAATTTTATTGAATTCCGATTTTTAAATTACGTTACTCAACATTTTTCCTCATCTCCATATAAAACATTTTTATTAACACTACATGACGACTCATTGACATTCTATTGCTGTGGTGTACTGGCTTTATGCACTATATATACATACATAGTTTCATTTAAGTGTTGTTTTTTTATTCACGTCAGCACTGACGCCACGCTTTGTCAAAATTAATGTGTCTTAGAAAAAAATAAGTACCTGCTGGTATTGAATATAATAATTTGATCATTAATATGTCAGTAAGTATTTTGGCAGAAAATATTCTTAAAAAAAATAACATCAAAGGTGTATTTTGTCATTGTGTTAAAGTTTATTAAGGTTCTATAAAAAGCGTATTAAAATATAGTTTCTAGTAATTATTACGCTTATTTGTAATGCATATACTATATTTTATTATTTCCTTGATTATTATCTATTTTACAATGCTTATTAAAACCGAAAAAAAGTTTTCTAATTGATGACTAAGATAACTGACAATGAGATTCTGAGCGGCTTTGATTTTATATTGTAAAAGAACAAACATCTTTAAAAAAATTATTTAAACTTTTGAATTCTTTCGACATTTATAAGAATGTGAATCACTTAAGTTTTTGTCAATATTAATAATTAATGGTGCGACTTTACTGTATCAAACATACTTTCTCTTTGTATCTGGAGTAGCAGTTAAAAGAGCCCCGCAAAGGGCTATTATTTTTCAATTTAAATCAACTGTTTAAGAATTTCGGCATTATTAGAATAATTAACCAATAGCATTCTATTTTAGTTCTTAAATGAATATACTATATCTATCGTAAAAATTAATTAACAAAGAGAACAAGGGTTTAAGACATCAAAAAAAATTAAAAGCTAATAAAATGCTTAAATTTAAGAAAATCAGTTGCTTAATTTTAAAACCAAGAAATCAATTGTCAACCATCAATAAATTAAGCGACAATAACGTAAAAAATTTATTTTGAGCTTAGATATATGAGAAAATATATCTCTTTTTGTCTTTAGCATATTATAATTATGGGTTCATTTTCGTCATTTTAATTATAAAATCTATTGCCAATCGTGACAGTCTGTAACCTAAATAAAGTTAATTAAATTAAACGATATATACATATATTTATATGCATATACATATACAGACATACATAAATACATACATATACACATATGTAAATAGGTTATCCTAATGATGCTTATTTCTTTATAGTAACAGATTCTCCTACGTGTTGATCCACAGCAATATTAATTGATAAAAACTTTTAAAAATAAACAACAAATAACTTTCTGAAACCATTTTCTGTATAGGGTGTTGTTAATGTTCTTGAACCTCAATACAAAGCAATGCCTCTTTTGGTTACAAATCGGAATAAAAATATTCAAGGAGGTTATAAACTATAAAATAAATATTCATATACTAACAACTGTTTATCCGTAAATTTGTAATAATTCGCATTATTTAATTATGTAAAGTAATTGAACCCTATAATAGATATACTACAATAATAAGTAATACTCAACATGGCCTAATGACAATATTTAGCATAATTTGAGAAATATTTACTAGACTAATCTAATTATTTAATTATTTAAAAATTTTTTATCGTGATTCTATATGACAGTTTCCGAGTTCATTACAGTATTGCAAATGAAGTAGTATTTGAATGTACATGTATTGATTTAAATACAACTTATTTTCCTGAGAGGAAAAAGGGAGAGGGTACACAAGAATTAATACATGTTATGCTATATATTAAATTATATATTAAAATATAAATTTCATATTGCTTGTCTATTTAGTCTGTATTCATATAAAATTATAATCTAGTCTTTGCTGTTTCTTTTTGTTCTTTTTTCTTTAAAAATACGTTGCGATGCAAGCGATCCTGAATATAAGTATAATATTATAATATTAAGTATATAAGTATATTAAGTAGCTATTTAGTAGCATTACGTGATGTTAAAAGAAGCTAAATCCAATAAGATGTTATAAACAACTCATGCAATTAAAATTCAGAAACCGTCTAAAACTGAATTTTAGTAATGCAAAACGTACAAATAAGATGAGATGAAAATTATGTGGTTTTTGTACAATACATGAAGTCTACGTTAGTTTGATGAAAGGTAAAACAGAAAACCTTTTTTCTCTTAATAGTTATTGCGTAAATATGGGAAATCAATTTGAAACAAGACTTGATAATAGTATACCCCTCACCCAATATGGCCTAAATACACTTTTTTGTGAATTATTTTTTACATAATATGTAAAAATATAATTAATATTATTAAAAAACAAAGCGTTTGTCAGCGCTACTTTACCTTCATTTTTGAAACTAAATTTTTTATCATTAAAATATATTTTCAAAAAGACAAAGTTTAACTAGGCTATCTGGGATTCAGTTGCCTTAATTATAATTGATTTGTATTACAAATTACTATCTGCATAATTACTGTTTAAATAAAGTTATCATAGGGCTCTTAGTTTAAACATTTATTGAAAAAAATAAATTGAGAATTAAATAAGTAACTGGCCGAGAAAAATATACGTATAAAATTTACAAAATACTGAAAGGAAAAAGCAAAAACTTTGATAACAAATTTTAATTGAGTGAGTAAAAACTGCAGTAAGTTATCAATATTTATTTCTGCGGAAATTTAGAAAACACTTGCTAAAAAACTTTAAAATATTTTGTGTTAATCTATAACGTGACACTTAATTTTTTTTTATCAGGACTATTGTCTAAATGAACAAAATAAAAAATCTCTAAATTGTGTATTTAGCAACATAATATGTAGGTATATAATTATAATAATATTATTATAATTATTGTTTGACTTCGCATTCGTAATGATCAAATACATATTAAAATAAGTACTGCAATTAACTTTTTAATAACAAATGTTACCAAAATTCTTTTTCTGATATACTAATTTTAACATTAAATACAAAGACAATTGTAAATGTAATCTTGTTAGAATTTTATCAGGCATATCATAAACATCTTGATACAACTATTTTCAATCATTGGGTCATATGAGTAAAACGAAGTAAATGTGCTTAAAGATTTCGAGAGATATTTCAATATTAATGCATATGTATATTCTTATGTAACGATACATAAGAATTCAAATATTTCTCTAGAAATTTTCAAGTAGAAATATTTACTTCGTTTGATTCACACAATCAATTAATATAAAATAAAAAGATTTGTAATGTTTACCTTATGGGCGGGTTTATGTTAATTGACACCATAATGCGTACTACTACGTAGTACTACTTTCTACATATCTACAATATCTACAAATTTAACGGTGCTCCGTGACGAATACATAAAATAAGTGACTACTCTTTCAAATGTACAAAAAATTCAACAACTTACAAAAAAAAGTGTAAATTTAGTTGTCTTTCTAAACAAGATAGATATATTTTGTTTTTATTCTCATTTTTTTATTAACATACATGTATTATCATCATATGACAAGGATCAAAGGTTATAAATAACTATATATTTATTTTTATTTAGAAGCTTTGCATCTGTAGTTATGCTAAAAATTTTCTCAATTACCGCGATTTTGGTAACTCTCCTTTGAATTGCAAGTTGTGCTGCTTTAAACAATTTTGTAAATTATGTGTGTTAATGGATTTTTAACTTACGACGATAATATAAGCATAGACAATAAACATAATTATTTAATTAATAATTTAAAAAACAATAAAATTGTTTTAAAATAAAAAAAATACATTTTATATATGTTTAATATAGTATAACAACCATCAAATTAGAGTATTCATGT
This sequence comes from Hypothenemus hampei, assembly GCA_013372445.1. NCBI lineage: Eukaryota > Metazoa > Arthropoda > Insecta > Coleoptera > Curculionidae > Hypothenemus > Hypothenemus hampei. The sequence goes on along the minus strand of JABRWK010000305.1, from coordinate 21,786 downwards.
AGTACCTTCATTTTTGCGTGTTTTTCCTCTCGATAATAAAGGATGCTATCATAGAATGTCAGTTAAGATAATTTAATAACACAAATTTGTTATGTAGCCAGAGAATATAACTACATCTATTTTGCCTTTGTTACTTCATGGAATAGAATTAAACTATGAAGAGCTAATAAACGATACGGACCTGATCCGAAGTGGGACTAATTTTAATTAAAACTGTAGCATGGAAAGAGGCCGTTGCGGGCGGTCCCGCAACTTTACGGAAAAATATATTACGCGTCAAGGGATATAAGAGGGGCTTTTCCGGAGTAGAGAAGGAAGAACTGTGGCGGCGGCCTGAATCCAACAACGTGTGCGTCTTCTTCGTTCGGACGGTTATTTTCGGGTGGGCGGCAGTGTCCCGATAAGGCAGCAGCAGTAGAACGATCTACGTTACGGTGGCGGACGCAACCAACCAGAAACTAATGATAAGGGCTGAAGGAAGTCAGACAGAGGCGGGACTTGAGGGTAAAACAGACCCGGGAGTACCCCTTCTTTCCTTCGTTTTTAATGCGAAATGAGTTGTTTTGGGATATTTTCTCACGGAACGCGAGCGTAAAAGAGAATTTTAACTCTCTGCTTCCGCCGCTTCTGTTGGTGTTGTATTTTTAATATAACGTAGTCCCCTTTTGCCTTTAGGCCGGATTATATTCAATTTACGATTTTAATTAAATAAGCTGAAATTTTGATTCGTATAAGGATATTACGTAATTTCTTTTTAATTAAATTCACATTTTTTAAATAGATTTTTGTACTAAATAGAAATTCTAACATTTCTTTCCTCTTTTTTAATCAAAAAGTGCATAGAGTGACATTTTAAACTTATTGTGGGCAAACTATTTTGTGGTACAACCATGGATAATATGACTAATATCATCGTAAAATTTAAACAATTTCTCATTTAAAGAACAATAGTAAAATACAAAAAAGTAAATTAATATAGGATAACAGGAAACAGGTTAAGTTGTAAATGAATTGTTTAAAAAACCAAAATTATTATTTAGAATTATATGACGGCATTAACTACTTATTAATTTCTTTACTTTCATTTAATCCTAAATTTACAATTTTCTGTTATATTGTGTTATCTAGAAAAAATTCTTTAAAAATAATTAAACACTAAACGATTACCTAAATGTTTTGATAATAGTAAATGCACCTATGGGTTAATCAATACAAATTCGATAATCAGCCTGAAGACCTCCATTTAGTGGCAGTCTCTCATGATATTGATATAAAGGCGACATAAATGACCCTTTCGGTACGCTTAATCGTCAGCCGTCGATGTTCGCAAATTAGTTTAACAAAACTCTTTAGGTCGGCTTTGTTAAGCTCCGGCTGCTCCAAAAAGCCGAAAGCTCTCGTCTCTCTTTGGTTGTGTAGAAACGGAAGCACCGTGTTTGAATAACGTTTACATCATTTTATCTCGAAATTTCGTCGAATTCCGGCATCCGATTTACCAGCAACCGCCGACGACATTCTGAAACGTGTATATATGTGGGTTGGATTAGGGAGCGTTAAAGCCCTTTTATTTGCCCTGTTACGTAAATAACATGACTATTATGCATTTTCCGGTTTTCGGTTTAAGCATCCTTTTTGCATATTTTAAATACAATTAAGCTGTGATAAATTGGATATAATTAATCTAATAAGAAAATATATGTATGATCTTTCATATTATAATGGACATAAAATAAGACAGAGCATATCTAATTTAGAAAATAAGTGGGAAATATCCTGAGCCTAATTTTACTAAAGCAACGTCTGGTTACCGAAATATGTAGGGTATCATTATAAATAAATTCAGCCTGAAAATGTAGAGTTTTAGTTGGCCGGAAATTAAATTGTAAACTGCAAGGTTTATCATTACTTTATTTAAAATATTAATTTTACCTACAGATATCTTAAGGAATAATGTATATTAGGGATTATACGCAGTTCCCGGACTGGTTCTATAATTTAATTAAAAAAAAAAATAAATCTGTTATGACATTAATAAAGAATGTCATCGAGTGATTATGCTATCAAATAATTTTTTCCAAGTATTTTTTCCAAATATTTAGTTATAGAATCAAGTCGGGAATTTACTTTAATATTTTACAGGGCTCTCTTAATATAGTTAAGTTAGAAAAAAGTGGCGCCTATCTGAGTTCTGCAATATGTTTTTTTTTGTATTAAAACAATCGAAAATATTTCGAGCTTAGAACTACAACTAGATAGCTTGAAAATCACCTTTTTTGAGGAAACTTATAAAAATTAAAAATTGAATAATTATAAGTAATCTTAATTATATTTTCCATTTAGATTTCAAGGCACATTTTGTTTGGGTATTAAAAAATTAGTTCTTTTCTAATATGAAAGGTCGTTTCAACATTTTTTATTTATAATTTTGTAAAAAATCAAATTCCGGAAAAAATTAAATTACCGAGTTGTAGTTTTAAGCCTGCAATATTATTATACATATAAATATTACTTTTTTGAAAAAAAAAACGATTTTTCACTAAGTATTTCTTTTTTATTGTTTTCTGGTTTTATTTGAAAAAATCTGTTAAAATATATTTTATATTTGCATTACATATGCGTCCCTACAACATGGTGAATTAGATTTTCTGTTTCATGTTTCGTTTCTTCGCAGCTATCATCAAATTTGTTTTTTTTTAAATGATCGAAAAATTTTAATTTATGCTTAACACATTTTGTATTTCATTTTGAGTCTAATGAAAAAAGGAAGTAAATACTAAGTCTTCTTAGTTTTTTGTTAACACCATCTTTTGTGTGGAGAAGCTACATTTTATATATTTTAATTTAAAAAATCTCTTATTTTATATTTAACAGTTATTATATTTCTATATATTACTATTTAACCCTCTTCAACCATTTCAAAACTTTAACTGCAAAACAAAAAGAAAACATTCAGCAGTCAGTCATCAGTAATAGTATCGTACGTATTAATGTGGGGTGTTTTAATAGTCAAAAAGTTAAAAGCGTAAGTTGTCTATAAAAAAAAACATTAATATTGATATATCAATGCACGGTCCTCTTTAGTTAGTAACATAAGGGGCCGACCGGCATTTACGCTCACCCTTTTTTTGAAAATGTATCGTGTAATTCAGGTTATAAAAGCCCTTAAGTATCGGTTATGAAATATGGCAACCCTCGTGTTACAATAATAGATTGTATTTCTCTGCTACCAAATTAGTATTGTTGTTGGCAAGTGACTGTGAATTGTTCAACTAATAAAGCGGCACTAAACGACGGGATTTCAATTTATTTTTGGGGTGAGTAGAGTCGTATATGCTTTCCATATATTCTATTATTTTCAGAAAAATAAAGAGAGGGAGAAAGTGAAAGTATTGCACTATTATGTATTCATCAAAATCCTTATGGTACGATCCTTTATATATTCAAGTTCTTCCTAAAGTGCCCATTGCTCATAGTCTTTTATATTAATTATACTTGACATACGTACATAATTTTTCAAAACGCGATTGTTATTAAGTCAAAATACGATATATTAATATGGGCATATTGATTATAAGTAATTCTTTTGTTTTAAATTTTCTGTTATTTATACATATGTATTTTATAATACAACTTTTTAATATGAATTAGAATTAGTTAGTACATATCGTGGATTCTAAGCAAATAATATGTTGTTTTTTAGGTTGTAGACGGTGGAATTGGTATATAATTTTCAGTATAAAAATACTTTTTGAATAAATATTTATGCGTTCTATCAATAATTCTTTAATTGCGTTAAACATAATTTTATCCAATTTTAATTGTATTAGGTTTCTCACAATACCAACATATCCATAGGAAATATTAGAGTTTTTAATGCCTTAGAAAAATATAAAATAAAAACCGAAAAGTGTTAGATTTTGAAAAAAAAATGTTGTTAATAATCTAAACAGAGGTAAAAATTTAACGAAATAAATTTACCAATGTATCCGCATCGTCAATGCTTTTAGTATATTATTCGAAATATCCCCCTATTTTAAACGGCCACCTTTCTCAATTATATTCACAATCTAGCCACTCTCGCTTCGTTGCCCAAACAGAAAAACAGTTTCTCTCTGCGAACGTAAAAGGACATGTGTATGTTATGTTGTTCCTCTCTTTTTTTGTATGTATGTATGTACCCGGCTATTTTCGGGAGAGAGGAATTAATTTTTTCCTCCTAAACTATAAAACGACCTGAACAGCCGATCGGTCCTACTTCAATGGGTTCCTGCATTTTTCAAATAAAAACCATTCTATAGAAGAAAAGATTAGATTTTTCAAACGGTCGAAAAGGACTAAGATATTTTACATCTGCTTTTTAATATAAATAATATAAACAAGTTCTAAGTGGAATTTCAGCTAATTTGTAATTCATATTTTTCTTTCAGTAAATACATATGTATTTTGTATACGTATATACATAGTGGGCCAAAAAAAACGGTACAAATTTTGTGCGCTTATAATTTCGCAAGTTATTAATATTTTTAAATATTGAATATATCAGTGGAAAGCCCTATGTTTATAGGTAAGGTCAAACCCTTTTGCTTTGGATTGTTACCACTAACTTAATAGATTTGCGTCATAATATGAAGACATGCAAAAAATGTCGTTTCAAAAAAATGTATTATCAAGAAAAGTTAAAAAATCAATATGCCCTCCATTTTTTTTAATTTTTAATAATTATAACTTGCGAAGTTATAAGCGCACAAGATTTGTACCGTTTTTTTTTGTCCCACTGTGTATAATAGGGCTCAAAAGTTCCTCACCTCCTCTTTATTTTTTAACACGGGTAACATTTTTTCGAAATTTACTACAATAGTAGGTTATTCAACAATTTACAACAACAAGCAGAATACTGTAGACACTTTTTCTAATAGAAATGTAAACCCTATTTATCATTACAGGTTTCAACCCATTTCAAAAAACGCCCCAAATGCTCTAAAATTTGTACACAATAATTCACTCTATAAGGCCTTCCAAGTGACACACAAACAATGATACACAACCCTCCTTATCATTAATTTCTTTTTTTATAAAATAGTGTCCAGCAGCCATCTTGACAGTTATGAGTTTGAAATTTACGCCAAAAAGTAATATTTATCTTACTATTAAAGTGTGCCAAATTTCTACCATAAGTACTACTCTTATCAAAAAATATAGGTGAAGAAATTTTTAATCCGCACTGTATACTATATGTATTTATGTAGGTATATTGGAAAAACCTTGTATATTCTGGACAATGTTAAGCTTGAAGTTAATGATTTAAATGAATTAACTATAGTATTAAATGTAGGTAATAACTTCTTAAAAATTTGTAAGTCATATGATTGATTAAGTACATTATTTAACTGCTAACATTTCTTTTTTAGACGTCTATATATCTTTTTCGGATTGATGTTTATATTATGTTTTTTTCATAAAATAATCTCAGTAATAACCCCTTAAAATCTTTCGCACATATTTAGATTCACTCCATATATCTATGTAAGAAAGGTAAGCCAGGTATCTAAATATAAAAAACATAAATCTAAACATCAGTATCATAAATGCGGCATAAAATAAGACTGTACTAATTATGATTCTGATAAAAAAATACCAAAAAACGTTTTCATAATTTTCCTATTAAAGTTAAAGTAAAATATGACAACATCATATTTGTCTAAAGCCTTTTCTCTTCTTCAGTTTTAAATCAACTGGTATATGGTCTTGAAATTTGAAGGATTAATTAAGTAACTAAAGGGTACTTTTTGACGCCAAAAAAAATAACGGCGCCATCTTTCAATATTTTTTCAAATGGCAATAGAAATTTTACACATAGAGAGTGTTAGTTCTAATTGCATCACTAAGATTTGAGAAATTTATAGTTGTGAATATTAAAGTGTTGGTTAAAAGTTGTCGAAGATATGACTTGGGTAAATTATTTATTTATTAAAAAAACTTCAATTTGCTGGTAACTAAAACAACCTGTTACTAAACTCGTTTTGCACATTGGACACTTTCAAAAGTATTTATGGAAATTCTGTCACATTGTAGTTAAATACAATGATTTAGTTTAATGAAATTTGTTTATAAATTATGGACAACCATGTCGTAAATGTTGGTGGTACAATTAGAACGAGCAATTTTTTAATAATATATACAACGTAACTTCTAGTGCTATTTGAAAAATTATTTAAAGATGACACCCTTTTCTTGGATTTCAAAAGTTTGCTTTTAGTACCAAAAACAACTATTTAGTCACCTAATTAACATTTCCAAATTTCTTAATTTTAACTTTTACCCATTCCTCCCCTTTCACCTATTCCTTAACTTTTTTACCGCCTAGTATATCGGTGCATATACCAGGTAGTTAAAAAGTTAAAAGAGAACGACTTGAAAAAAGTATGATGAATACGTATTTTGAGCCAACAAAGATTATAAAAATGTTTGTCAATAATCGGTCAATATTTCGTATGGGAAAAAATGCACACCGGTTTTGGTTTCAAATCATAATTGACATTTCCATTTCTGCTTTTGTTTCTGTTTTACTCGTATGTTTTTTTTTATACTTTCCCCGTTATTCTCTCTTCTTTTCTCGAGTTGAGATAGGGAAATGGAATAGGGGCGTCTATCTGATACATGTATGTTACTCTGCGAGCGCCGCTCGCGTGGATCCCTTTTCTTTGTCCCGATATTGAAATGGAATCGTTTGGGCGTAAGTAATTTGCTTTACCGTATCCCCCGCCGCCGCCACCGCCATCACCACCGCTGCCGCCGCCACGTTATGGTTCTATGCCGTAAACACCCCGCCGCCACGCTATGCTCTCTTGTCAGGGACGTAATGGGTTTTATCTCAATGTCAATGTTGTCAGAAAACAGAGTGATAGAGATAGAGGGTAGTCAAAGTAGTAACAAATAGGAAAAATAAAGAATTAAGGTTGTATACAAAACTATTTACTCATAATGGTCATGTTGATATTTTAAGTTTTGTTTTTGAATTGTTACATATATCCCATAATTCATCTGGTATATGTAGCACTTTAAAACTAAAATTGAAAATGTATATGTATATGACCATTGTGATTAAACAGCTTGGTTCATAATTGAAGATATAAGTGGATAAAGGTGTCATGTCACATTTTGAATTTTTTGAGCAAATTGACATTAAAGTTTTTACGTAGCGTATAAAGTATATGCGATGTGGCATATTTAGCATCTAGAAATTCCCAGGAGACAACTAAACTAAACGATTTCTTTTAACTGTGATCTAAATCTATACATGGAGTACTCAAAAACGACATTAGAACATTTTTTTAAAAAATGTGACATGTTACCTTTACCCACTTATGTCTTCAATTCATAATCTTAATTTTGCATTTTTCCTATTTGTTCTACTTTGACCTTATAAAGTAGAGAGTATTAGAATACAGTAGAGTCCGGTTATAATGAACCCATTTACAGTGAACTCTCGATTATAAGGAACGAAAAATTTGAAGCAAATCGAAATTTTTTACATAAGTCCAATGTAAGTTTTCATCCGTTATAACGAACTTCGGATATAACGAACCCATTTTGTTACATTTTTTGGGTTCATTATAATCGAACTTTACTGTATTTTTTTATTAAATCTCTTTAATAACTTTTGTAAAAAACTATATCATTTAGCAAAAATTGGTAATTGAAGATTTTCCTATATGAGAAATTTAAATAAAGTGCGAATTTGACTCTTGTCCTTTGCAGGCGCAACCAACGATAAATTTATGTTCATATACAATTTTAGGTATAAGGGGCACCACAAGCTGCCGTTTTCGTGACATTTACATTTGAAATCTCCATTTTTTCCAATAATTTTCTGAGATTCACAGAAGAATTTATTTGTGGACAGTACTATGCATTGCGAATGCAATAGGACCATCTTACTGTATAACTTGCGATATTCGATAATAGAGAGGAGGTCGCGCGGCCAAACTGTTGTCTCTGTGAATAATAATGTTCTTGTCCATATTTAGACTCTGAATGATTGCGATTGCAGGATAATTCTTGCTGTTAGAAAATATAAAATATTTTTAAAATTAAAAAAAGATAAATGAAAAGATAAGTAGCGGTTTTTGAGAATTTTGCATTAAAATCTTCAGAATACGTTCCTAATGGTATAAAAATACTTTAGTTTGTAAAGTTTTGGTGCTTACCACATACTTTTTATGTCATTTTAAGCAAGACCCCGGTGGTTTTCCTATAAAAAAAGTTGGTCATAGGTACAGACTTTCAATGAAGCTATCCACTCTTAGTATTGCCCATTTTGAATTGGCATTTAAATATAACAAAAATATTAGTAAAATCGGTCAAAAATACAAATTTTAAAGGTCGTAAGTCCCAAAAGAGGACACATTGTACGCGTTTATCTAAATAAAAAGCTGCAAATTGCTTCAATATTCGATTGAAAAATAGTACATTCTGCAAAAAAAAGATATTCTAATATTTATGGAAAATTTTAGCTTGAAATGTTAAAAAACGCCAAATAAACTATACTGTCGGTAAACTGTCGTGAAAAATAGTAACTTTATTCCAGATTACAGTCAAGCAACAGAACCATTTATGAATTGTCTAGTGTTGAACTATATCTTGATTTTTAATATCCCTGATTTATAAAACAGAATGAAAAAAAAACTGAAAACATGTGGAACTATTGTATAAAACTGTGATGTAATCACGGTTTATACCGTTGTAACGATTTTTTCCCCGTCATTTCAAAATCACGATATGACTGATTCATGACTGACAAAAAACCAGTTTTAAAACAACTTTGTTTTACCTTAGGAAGAACGTTAATATTTACCGAGACCATTTCTTAATGTATTTTACTTCTGAAGGTGGTCGTAGAAAAGAATGCTTTTTGTGACAAATTCAAATAAATAACGTTTATTATCATGTACTTCTGTTAAAGAAGTATTGATTTAAGTTATAATAATTATTTATAAATAAATTGTATCGACTATTTACTGCTAATACTTCCTCTATCTACCAGTTTAACTGAATAAGTGATATATGCACCAATAACTAAAGTAATTTTCAAATGTTCGGAATAAAATATGCTTTCTGAAAAATATAACTTGTTTCACATAGGCAACACTGAGAGATAATTGCAGTAAACAGTCGATAAGTAATTATAAATGCAATTAAAATATTAACTTAATTTTTAATTCGATAGTTATTGATCTGGACGGACTGAATTCAGATGAAACAAATTCTGGAGACAACTCTAACGCTGGAAGCATTGGTCCTGATGATGACCAGGCTCGATTACGTCTGAAACGCAAACTACAAAGAAACCGGACTTCATTTACCAACGATCAAATCGATAGTCTTGAGAAAGGTAAGTATACAATTTTCAGCTGACATAAAAAGAAGTATAAATAACCTTTATAATTATTTTTCAAAAAGAATTTGAACGAACTCATTATCCAGACGTATTCGCCAGAGAACGCTTGGCCGCAAAAATAGGTCTTCCAGAAGCTAGAATCCAAGTCTGGTTTTCTAATCGTCGTGCAAAATGGAGACGAGAGGAGAAATTGAGGAACCAACGTAGATCTAATCACACACCTGCTGATACACCTGCAGGTCCCAACTCGTCACCTCCAAGAATACAAAGTTTTGGAAACAACGGTAGCCCGTCATCCATGTATTCTTCTATACCTCCCGCCATGTCTATTGGAGATACTTATGGGTACCACTTATTTCATTTTGCGTAACAACATTTTTAAAACAATTTTTTTAGGACAATGTCTCCAATGTCAAATTTCTCTCATGGAGGTTTAGCAACAAGCATGGGTCCCAGTCCTGGAGCTTGTCTTCAGCAAAGAGAGAGTCCAGGAATGGGTGGATATTGCATGGGCAGACCTTCTGGATACGATTTAGGCATTGGATATGGGTCTAGACCATCACCTTGTAGTCCTAGTCAACCTTATCAAATGAATGGACACCAGTACAATGCTAACGGCACTTCAACAGGTGGAAAATCTAAACAAAATTTGGTTAAATATACTTAAATTATTATTTAACAGGCTTGATATCTCCTGGAGTCTCCGTGCCAATAGCAGTGCCAGGCCAATCCGACATGGCATCTCAATACTGGCCTCGCATTCAGTGACCATGGTGGAACTAATTATTTGAAACATACCAATTTCTGTAAAAAATGAAAATCTTTGCATAGCTCTTTTTATATGTGAAATGTAAACTTATGTGCTAACTGTCGGATTTCCATATTAAAAGCTTTCCTTACAAAATAAAATTGCTATTAAAGGGCGTGTGCAAATGTGAGAAGCTTTTAACGTGAAAGAACTCGATTATGATGTATAATATATACAAATTGTTTTTTTTGAGAAAATAAACGAGGTGATTTAAATTAGTATTTAATGTCGTGTGTGTGGTTTCACTGATTGTACCAAAGGGCGTTAAATTATAACAAAACGAATATTTTGCCCTGCTAAGACTATCTGTCCTATCTATAATGCTAAACCATTATACAAAGGACCAAATTTGTTTGTTTAATAACTTTGTAGCCATTTAATAGTGTTTGCAGGGAAATATTGTTAGGTAATTATCTTTAAAATGAAACCATCCAAAGTAATTTCTTTCGAAATATAATTTTTTTCTTTGGTGTAACATAATTTATACATATTATATATAATTAATTTTTCAAAAATTATGTCTGTATAAATATTTTATTTAAAAGTAAAATGATTTCTTATTTATGCTGAACAAAAATTGCAGAAGAATTGTTTCTCCAATAAAAAAATATACTCAAGCAGAAAATTAAAGTTATATTCTCTGAGTTACTTTTTGCAGCTTATATTATTTCTGTTATTACCATACAATTTTTTATTGTTTATCTAACTAAGATAATAATGATAATATAGTTAATAACAATATATTAACTGTTGTTAAGCCACTTAAAGAGATGTGGTAACATAGTTTCACATTGCATGCTAGTTTTCTTAACTAGCACTGGCTCGTTATAATGAAAGTGAAAAAGTTCATAAGGGGTTCAAGTGGTACCCTATTTTTAATAAAAAGAAAAATCCAAGAAGATAAAAGCGCTGGCAATTTTTATTTGTATTGTCCAATAACTGATTCTCTGGACATGGAACAGATTGTAAGCCGATTGAATAAATGAATTAACAAAGTCACGTCTACATTAAGCACACATGCACTGAGTGTCCTCTATGAGCGCGACCAAGATATCGACGCATTTGGCTCGTACCATACATATTCGTATTCGTCCGATAGTCAATAGGCAGGTTCTAAGATAAATTAAATATTTATCTACAATTGAATTTACCCGTGAACTCAAGTGTGTTTAGGGTGTTTTTACCTTCTAAACAAAAGCTTGACGACAGTTTAGTTTATTATTATTTACGTTCGTTATGTAGATGTACAAAACAGCCTACTGCTGGTGTAACTTCAATGCCATGAAAATGCTACAATTGCAAAATTATTATTACTTTGGTACTATATGTATGCAAATTAACAAAGAAAACATTTGTCCAAATATTTATATGTGTTCTTGATATACTATGGTTGACAGAAATTGAAAATTCTTATCCTGCTCGATTCAGAAAAAAAAACAACCATGTATAATAATAGTGAGTATTGCGAAATATTATACGAGTATATCATTGGGTACCTTTTCTAAAATTAAATTCATAATAATTATGAACTAGATGCTTTCACTAATTATTAGTGAAAGTATCTAGAGTTAGAAACAGATATTGCAAATTATACCATAAATATCATACATACTATATCTTATAAAATTATTTTGGGAACAATTACATTTTTGTAATTGGGTCATTAAAAAGAACTAGCGCGATTATAACTTGTTCACTACATTTTATTTTTCAAAGATGAAACTTTTCGTAATAATGGATTTGTAAATAAACATCATTTTCATTATTAAAATAATTAAAATTCATATATCTTTATATCTCTGATTATCTTTATATCTTTGATAAAACGCATAGAATAGGTCTTTATTTTTGTGAAAATTCAATCAATGGAAAATCTGGTCAACATAATTTGAAGAATTGTTAGACGAACTACCTTTAGAAACGATTGGGCAAATATGGATTAATTTAAATAGCGTTCTTCCGTACTTTAATCGCTGAATAAGAGAATACTTAAATGATATTTTCCACAATATAAGTATAAGAACAGAAGAACCTATGTCATGACTAATTAGTTAAAAAATTATATTTCTTTTATGATGATATGTAAGAAAAGAAGTTTATAAAGCTTCTCTAGTAACAAAAGAAAACATGAAAAATAGAATAAGAAATATAATTCAGACAATAGATGTAAAAACATTAAGAAGAGGCCACGTTTCATTTTTAAAAAGGATTCATTTTCGTCTACAACAAAATGCCGGTTACATAAAACTATATTTATCAAGAAATTTGATCTTGAACAGGAGTTTACGAGTAAAATTCGTAACAATGCAAGAAATGGGATTATTTGATTAATCGAAAAAAAAAGAAGAGAAGTTAGAAGATGATTTAAGAAAGAAGTTGAAACAGTGACCAATTTTTAGTGAATTTGACTAAAAGTGAGCAGCTAAAAAGAGAGAAATTTAAAAAATGATATGAAATATTAAAAGCTCAATTGGAAGATCAAAGAGGAAATCTGTTTGAAGAGGAAATCCTAATATTCGATGACGATGTACAGATAACAACGGTTAACAAAAAACTCTAACAAACATAGTAGTTAGTCTGATTCTAGTAGTTATTGAAATGACAATGACCACATTCTTAATAATTGTTCTTGGAAAACATTTTCTTATTTGATTTTTACTTGATATTTTGTGGTCTTACAATGTAGTTATTACTATTGTTACGTTACAATAGAGAATAATTCCTATCCTCCATTGATGATTTACAATTACGTTTTCATTCGGATAAAGCTTTTTCATCGCCATCTCAATTACCACTTCCACCACATATCTATTAGACTTTTTTGTTCACCTTTTTGTCCCGAACATCTCTTTCGAATATAGGGGATTTCCCCATAAACTATGCATTCGAAACTTGAAGTAAAAGAAAATTTGACCAAATTTAAGGCAGATTTAATACAAATCGTAAAAACCGAACTGGACAATATCAATATTAAAAATTATAAAACAAATTGAAAAATGAATTCAGCCAATTGCATATTAGGTTGCAGGATGAACTCCATTAATTAGACATTAAAATTCAACGAGATAAGCAGCTTGAAATCGAAATAGAACAAATCTGGAATAACTTTAATGTACTGAAACATAAAACATTCCAACCAGAACCAATAAAATACTACATAAAACCACAGATTTATGATAGTAAAACTTCGTGGTAAATATATAAATGTTAAAATGTATAAACACAAAATGTAAATTTTCAAATAAATTTATTGCATTTAAGCAGTTTGTAAACTGATAGCATCATACATTACTTGACCTTTACTAATTTGAATAGTCAAAGTGTTAGTACCATCAACAATTTGATCTTTATTCGCTGCGAAGATATTAGAGTAGAATGTTCCACTTAGCATGGCACTTCTATATACTGATTGATCATTTTCAAAATACAAATCGCCGATTTTGTGTCCATTTAGGGTGACAATCATGTGAGGGCTTTGACTAGCAGCTGCCAAAGCTACACGAAGGTTCCTACCCTTTCCATCTTTTGTGTCTGTATATGTGATAGTCCAAATTCCGGGTTTTGCTTGAGAATAATACCTTTTTTTTTACTGTAGCATCTTCCTTTAAATTTCAACCACCCACTTACCAATCGTTTTTAGAATTACTGGATCCAACATTGAATGTCAAAGTTTCAGGGACTAAAGTCTCATAGACGTAATTACGAGGTTGGTCACTATATTTGTATTCATCAGATCTACGGTCAGTTTCACCAATTGACCATAAGATATTGGAAGGCTCGGGAAGGTTCAGTGCACTAACGGTTGCAGTTTGACCTGAGAAAAACGAAGATGAAGTTGAATGTTTTGTTTAGTCTAATGCATAGTTTTAAACTTACCAGCGGTTACTGTTACAGTAGCTTTCGCAAGATTTTCACTTCCCTGTCCAGCAAGTGGATAAGCAGCAATATTGTATGTACCAGGTCGAACATTGGTAAGCGTAAAAGATCCACTCGAATCAGTTTCAGTGTTAAATAAGTATCCCAATTGTTGGTCATCAAAACTTTCAGTAGTATCATATAAAACAACAGCTGCCTTCGTTTGGCCAGTTACGGTACCTTTAACAGTTCCTCTATAAAATAAAAAATTAAATATAATTTTCCATAATAACAATAAGATATTTATTATAAATGCTACCTATACCTATACATAGAGACTCGGAATAAATGTTACAAAATATGTTGATGTAACTTTTTTATACTGCTTACTGTAAGCACAACACTTGAAATACAACTCATATATTACTTTTCGGGATAATTCACTTGATTAGAATTTTTAAACCAGAGATGACTAACGATTAGTTTTTGAGTAGCATACAGTCATATACAACTTTTTTATAATTGTCCGATATCCCAAAATTCGGAATTTCTATTTGATTTTTCCGAAAAATATCCCGAAACTCCTTTTTAGGACATTTTCCTGCTGTTCTAATATTAAATAGAGGAGGATGTTCTGGACGATTTATGGATTTATATTATAAGGGAATGCCACTGCTGATCTTTATTTGTATTGTTTGTTTGTGTTATCGTGGTCTGTTCAAATCGTATGAATAACTTCTAGCACCTTTCTTTAATGCCTCTATATAAAGACAAAAGAGTATGTATTTTTTAATCTAAAACATTAGTTGGATCAGTACCATTGGCGGATCTCAATCAAATAAGCAAGTAACAACCAACAGTGCTCAATATCATTATACAGAGTGATTCACAACTTATCCGACAAATTTTAACCGCATGTGCACTTTTACATAACAAGTCGATTTGTTGCAAAAAAAATATAATAAAAATTCTAACAGAAAATGAATTAAAAATTCTTAAAGTTTTAAAGTTTATTCTTAATTATTATTATTAATTATTATTATTATTAATTATTATTATTATTATTATTAAAGTTTATTCTTAAAGTTTATAGCATAGCATTTCACTTATTTCTATGAAAGATGTTGAAAGTTGATTCCATCGACTTGTAAGCAATCTTGAATTTTTCAAATCCAATTTCGTCTCACTAACTCAAAGGTTCCACCTTCCTGCTATTGAACTTTAAGAATTTTTAATTCGTTTTCTATTCTACTTTTATTACTTTCTTTCCAACAAATCGCCTTCTTATGTAAAAGTGCACATGCGGTTAAAATTAGTCGGGTAAGTTGTAAATCACCCTGTATACCATTGCCACAGCACACAATCTTACATACCTACGTGTATTTAAACTAAATAGCTGACTCTTCCCTTTTGATCGCTAATTTTCTTTCAACTTAAATTAAAAACAAATTTCCAAAATGAAATATCAGTACCTTGCAGTTGGATATTCATTGTCACCAACAAAATTGTATGGCCAAGCGTTCTTTTCAGTTTGGACTCTGCTCTGTAAGTCGCTAAGAATTGCACTATCACTTCCAGTATTGAAATAGATCAACCATGGACCATAAATGTGGGTCCATCCAGCAGGTGCTGTCAATCCAGTGGTTCCAAAATGACTACTTACGAAGTAATTGGCAATTAATGAATCTTGATGCACAAGCAAGTCTTGTTTCAATGGTCCTCCAGCATGATATTCTCTGCTTGGTGAAATCACGAAGGCTCCATAGCCGTTTCCGTACACGCCCTTTAAAATTTTTTTTGATGGTAANCACAATCTTACATACCTACGTGTATTTAAACTAAATAGCTGACTCTTCCCTTTTGATCGCTAATTTTCTTTCAACTTAAATTAAAAACAAATTTCCAAAATGAAATATCAGTACCTTGCAGTTGGATATTCATTGTCACCAACAAAATTGTATGGCCAAGCGTTCTTTTCAGTTTGGACTCTGCTCTGTAAGTCGCTAAGAATTGCACTATCACTTCCAGTATTGAAATAGATCAACCATGGACCATAAATGTGGGTCCATCCAGCAGGTGCTGTCAATCCAGTGGTTCCAAAATGACTACTTACGAAGTAATTGGCAATTAATGAATCTTGATGCACAAGCAAGTCTTGTTTCAATGGTCCTCCAGCATGATATTCTCTGCTTGGTGAAATCACGAAGGCTCCATAGCCGTTTCCGTACACGCCCTTTAAAATTTTTTTTTTGATGGTAAATAATGATTAGAAAATTAGGTGAAATAAATACCTGATAGGGAGTCTCTCTAATGTAGTTCGCATAATCATATTTGGTATAATAAGTACCATCGGGCAATTGCCATGTTTCGTCTTGAATTTTCGTTTGTTGATTTAAATAGGAGTACAAGTAAAGAGTTCCAGTTCGGGCGCTGTTAGTTCCTTCGGTCAATTTTGCAGGATCCATTCGGTAAATCTAAACATGTTCTTAAATTAACACTACTTAAATATTAATATTGAATCTTGTACCGTGCGAGTTTCTCCTAGACTAAGAGAACCTGATTGATCATTAGTGTATTTTGCCCACGAGTAAATACCGCTAACACCATCTTCCAACAAGTAATGAAGCTCAATTTTAAAAGTTGTAGAACTACTTGGTTGAGTCCAGTAGAAATGGGCTCTGCTGCTTGTATTTTCAACAACAGTTATGGTTTTTGGGGCAAATACACCTATAACAATTATTAATTATTAAAAATATAATCGAATGAAAATTCTCTACCTTGTCCATTAGCATTCCAGTCCAAGTAGAAAGTCCTTTCCTTAGTGGAAGCAATGTTTACGCCATTGATTGTTACTGCAGAAACAGTTGAATCTGACTTAAATGTGATGGAAACTTTATCGTTGGCAACTGTAGCCGCTAAACCGTCTGTTTTTAAAGAGACCGCGGCAAAAGAGCTACCTATTAGGCATAGAATAAGCACTACTTCGGAAAGAGCTTGCATTTTGAATTTGTTTTGACAATTGTTTTAGTGAGTGTTTATATATCTCTAAGGGAAATATGTTTTTGACGTGAATCTTATCGAACAATTGAGATTCCATAGAACAATATTGCATTTCAAAATTAGATCATATTTACTCGGTGGTTGAAAAGTACCCGAACTTTTTTGAAACACTCCAATAGCGCCACTACATAATAAAAATAAACAAAGCAAAAAAAGCTAAACGTATAGAAATTTTTCTTAAATCAGGAATAATATATGAAAATAAAAATGCTCGCAATAAATGTTCGAAGTTATTTCCTTTGTTCCCAATGCATTTACTGATCCGAAAATTTGTTATATCTATTGTTCCACATTTTTCAACATTAATCTCATTCAAGGCGTAAGTCAACGCTATTTTCATTACATCTATGAATGCATATCATAGGTCTGGTCCAACCTGCATCAGAAACCATTCGCTGAACGGTCACAAATGACTGACCAATTCAATATTGAATTAATTACTTATGAATGTCAGTTGGTGTTAAATTGATCAATCATTTTTAACCGTTCAGTGAACGATTTCTGATGCTGGCTGGAACAGACCTCATGTTTTAAATATTTTTTCTGTCATTATTGATTATTATGCTGCGTAATTTATCGAGTTAATAATCCAGCGAATTTAAAATCATAGCTTCAAATGTTGGGTAACAGCTATTCACGGGTAATAATCATCGATTGAGCGGAATGTGGCGGTACTTATTTCTGCTGAAGTGTGAATTCAATACTAAAGTGGTGCATCTCCCTTAGCTGAAGAACATTCTAAAAATTCCACTTCTAGTGGTTAACTATATTAATTTTAACTTTTGCTGTTATCAAGTGTAATTCTCCATCAAGTTCAGTTTTAACTTGTGGCTCGAATGTCGATGTCAGACGATTACTGAAGTCGGAAAATGGTTGCAACCACTGAGGTTTTAAATAACGGGTTTGTGCTCTATATAAATAGCCAAACAAACAAATTTTAATCCCAAATTACACAAGAAATTCAACTTCCATAACAAAACTAAGAAAAAATTAAAGGAACGTTATAAGTTTCATTGCTATCTTTTTTCTATATTTATAAAAGCCTCTTTGTATCCAAGGAGTAGATATGATTTTATATATCATCTACTGGGTGTCTCAGTAATTTTGTTACAAGTCACTAACTCTGTAATGATTAGATATGTGCAGAAATATTTCAGAGACAAAATATTTGGTTTGAAAAAATGTATTGTATGAAGAAAGTACATTTTTTACTACTTCCAGTTACACCAGAAACTAATGTCAAATTCATTATTTCCAATGAAACATCCTATATATTTTTTCATTTTTAGATTCTACGCATTAAGGTTATTAAATACTTATTATATTTCTCTATACTAACCAAACGTAATCTAACCATTCTTCGAGATATTTTGACTTAAAAGAAAAAACAGCCTGAAACCTAATACATACACCATTTCTGAAAAATGCGAAATTTTCGGCCATTTTAAAAGTTAATCCTGTGAAAATTTGTTGACATATCAATCAAACATAGTAGACTGAAATGTTTTTATAACTATTATACAGGGTGTCCAAAAAGTAATACCGATTTTAAAGGAATTCGATAGCAATAAACTCCATTATTTTCAATGAAATACCATATATCATTTTACGTATCTTGATTGTAAATTATTATTTTATTATATTAAATTTGTAACATTTTCTTGTATTATTCCTTTCTTTGTACACCCAATTATAAAAAATACACCTATATAAAGAACTTCGAGTTGATTTAGTCGAGTTATTATTTTTGGACATCCTTTATACTATTTCTAAAAACACTTCCTGATAGGCTAACGTACCATGCAGGGTTACCAGATGGTGATCGTCTTTCTCTTTCGAACATCGATAATTGCGTGTGCTCATCCTTATCTTTTGATGATTTTGTGACAGATTCTGGCAACTCAGCTACCATGTTTCGTTAATGTGTCAACAGTTAACATGTCAAACTTTCACAAGACTAACTTTTAAATTAACCAAGAATTTCACATTTTTCAGAAATGGTATTTTAGGAAGAAAAACCTTTTAAATCAAAATATCTAAAAAACGGTTAGATCTAGGTATGGAGAAACCCAATAAATAATTAATCGCATTAATAGCTAGAATTTAAAAACGTAAAAATATATAGGCTCCATTTAAAATAAGGAAATTGATATTGACTTCCGGAATAAGCGGAAATAGTAAAAAATAGTACTCTCACCAAACAATGGACTTTTTAAACTAAACAATTTGTTCCTGGAACATTTCTGGATATCTCTAACTGTAACGGAGATAACGCCTGATAACAGAGTTACTGAGACACCCAGTATATTCTATATAGGTATTGTACGACATTCCAGTTAACGTAATGTACCATAAATGAAAAGTAGTAAACACTTAAAAAGGTTTGTTGACTCCTTATCAATTAAGTATTTGGATTGATTATCCTATTCCTGTATCGCAAACAATAATTATTATTATCAACATCTTAAATTAAAATGTTGATTTATATAATAGTAGTTTATATGTAAGCATATTTTAAAAACTATTTATAGCTTTGATATTGAGATGTATACGTATGAAGCTAAAAAATACAGGGTGATGCCCATAAAACCTACCAAAATTCATCCACGCATTTTTAGAGAGATGCAGTATCTAAAACGTTCCTTCTCTAATGTGTGTTTTGGTTCTATAAAAATGAATTGCGAATCTTTTGACGAGCTTTCTCGTTTCCAGCAGAAGTTGCAGAATTTTTTTTGTTATAATTCTCATTCATTTCACTTCATGACTTCGATTTTGTAAAATGTCATTGTAGTTTGGAGGAAGGCATGACACAACTTCATTGGCCCCTTTGGAGAACTGCTTTTCTGTCCAACAGTAAATAGTGACAGTTTGAGAGTTGATCGTTGATTTTGAATATCCCTTTACTACAGTGAAATTGTAGACGTACACTTGACGGCTACAATATATAGCTTGGTCGGGGATCTTTGGCAAAGGTTGATTTTTCTGGCAATCGAATGAAAGTATTAAAACGTCTTCGTTATCCTCTCTAAGTAAGTCAAAAAATGCTTTGGCTTTGAGTTTGTGTACACGTTTTTCGATAATAAGATTCTTTTTTTAGTTTTGTTTTGTGTTGTTCGTATTCACTCGCCTTAAAAATTGAAATTTAATAATTTTCGATTCATCATTTTAACACTCACCTAGTTCCAATCACTTTGAATAGACATCAGTTCGAGAATTTCCGAAACCCAGATTGTAGCAAGTATTAAAGATATTTCGGAAAAAACTAAGCCTCACAGGGAGACCATCATACATTTTATATAATTTTGTCACATTCAATTCCGACGATAAATACATTCGTGTTGAGATTGATGAGCGACAAAAATGACTCTACACATTTCAATTTATTTAGAAAATTCATCATCGATTCTTTTTTCGCATTATAGAGAACCATTTTTCTGTCTCTACCTCTTCTTTCAGTGGGTAATTGTCCAGTAGAATACAATTTGTTTGTTAAAATATTCAATCTAAATCTTGATATATTCAAAAGGCCTATAAACGTGTTCAAACACACAGGCTCCTTTCTTCTTTTTGAATTGGGTACGTAGTATTTTGAGCGAAAATTCGGTGTTTTATAACAATCATTTTTTGGACTGCGTCTTTTTTATAAGTCATGTCAATGTATTTGATTAGGAATTTATCCTGCTCGATTTTGTTTGTGGAATGATAAAAATCCTGATGAAA
This sequence comes from Hypothenemus hampei, assembly GCA_013372445.1. Lineage (NCBI taxonomy): Eukaryota > Metazoa > Arthropoda > Insecta > Coleoptera > Curculionidae > Hypothenemus > Hypothenemus hampei. The sequence goes on along the minus strand of JABRWK010000305.1, from coordinate 946 downwards.
TATCTTGATTTCTTGTATTTTTAATGTTCTGCGTCGGAGTGCACCTTTTGTGTAAATACACTGAGATACAACAGGAATTTTTTTTTGGAGCCTTCAAGATCATTTGCGCATTAAAACAAAACTTAAAAAATAATTTAGAAGATATACCTATTTCTTTTTATCTTGTTTCTTGTCCAGCTTTCCGGAGTTCTTTTACGTTTTCTTGCGATGCTACCTTCTTGACACGGCGTTACATTAACTTCCATTATAGAAAAAACGTTTAAGAATAATAACGTTGTCAATAACAACGCTGGCGATACTTTCAAATCATCAATTTTGACATATTGCGACATGATCCTATTAAGAACAGAACATTTGAATATAGAGAATGTTAGTTTTGTTGCCATTTAATACTTTGACATTAAATTTATATACGACTTTTTTAACTATTTAATTGTACAAGCGCGTAGCTTTCATTTTTCTCTAAAAGATAGCATCAAAATGTCATTTTCTGAAAAAAAATGGAGAATGTGAGTTTTGAAACTAGGCACCTCATATACATAACTTATTTTCCGAAAAACATCTATAATTGTGAGTTCCTTCCCAGTGTAATTAAAGGAATTTGTGATTAGATTTTTATTAGGTTTTTCTTCAACAACCAGATCAGACATAGATTTACGGAATACGTCATATCGTCGTTGTGCCAAACAAATCTGCGATATGCCAATCTATTCAAAACATCTGTTCAAATTTACGTATAGTTAGTTGCATCTCAATTCGTGTCCTTTATGCATCAGTTCATAGTTTAAACCATTATAATTACGACTCATCAATAACAAAACGAAAAAAAACAGTAAGAAAAATTACAAAATAGATATACAGATAAATAAAATGTATAAAATGTAAGTAAACTGTACAAGGTTAATCTTAAGTAATGGGACATAGAACAATGGCAGATTCTTGATGT
>JABRWK010000304.1:23784-38065 GCA_013372445.1 Hypothenemus hampei | reverse complement strand
TTGCGTTCACGTCATGACCATAAAAACAATGACGTATAATTGTTGCCAAATACATAAAAATGTATTTCATATTTTATGTATCAAAAATAAAATTATATTTATTATTATTATAATTATTATTACAGGACAATTATATGTTAAATAAATACATTCAGTTTAGACAAGTAGTAAGAAGTCTATAGTGTCGATTATATAAATTAATGAATTATACTTTTGAACAAAATTTCATTGAGATATGGTATACCTGCAACCAGTTAATGCGACGTTGACACCTATTTAATCATAAAATAATAATTATTATTATTCGGTAAATGCTTAAAACTCGTGTTTTTTACCGTATCTATCGTGCGTATTCGTAGTGTTAAAATGCCTAAGCATTCGTGTAAACAATCTAAAATATTAGTGAAATCACTAATTTATTATTTTCAATTGGAACTTAAAAACAATGGATCGCTTATCCCTTTCCTTTTTTTTCTGACGTATAATACATTCACGTATTAACAGTGAGTCTTCTGATGAAGATTGCAGTGATTATGATTCTGAATGAAAATGTACTTTTTGAAATTTTTTTCTTTTACCCTGAAATCTGAAAAATTTGAAAAATTGACAATATTGCATTTTGATATGTCAATAAAATCTATGACGTGAACGCAAATTTTCACTGGATAAACTATAACTAGTTTATTTATTAATATTTTTACTTTAGATTTGAATCACCTTCAAAGTATTCCCCGTCGATTGTAACGCACTTGTCCAATCTTTTTTTTCCATTGTTCAAAACATTTTTGAAACTCATTTATAGGAATGGCCTGCCACTCCTGCAGCGATTTTTCTGATTTTTTGATTTTGCAATTCTACTGAGGAGTTTTGAGGAGATTAAGGGAAAAAAGGACGGATCTGTGGCATACAGGGGATTGGTTGTTTTATCACGATAACGCGCCTGCACACACTGCGTTGTCTGTGATGTAGTTTTTGACAAAAAACGGTATGACACTGATTGTTCACCCCCCCTATTCAACGGATTTCGTCTCCTGTGACTTCTTTTTGTTCCCTCGACTCAAACGTGGCATGAAAGGAAAACGTTTTGAGACCGTAGAGGGGGTGAAACGAAAATCGCTGAAGGAGTAGCAGGCCATTCCTATAAATGAGTTTCAAAAATGTTTTGATCAATGGAAAAAAAGATTGGACAAGTGCGTTACAGTCGACGGGGAATATTTTGAAAGTGATTCAAATTTAAAGTAAAAATATTAATAAATAAACTAGTTATAACGAAATTCCCGTTTTTTTTGGGTCCCCCCTCGTACACTTATTGGATTTGCACTTCAATAGCTTTTCTTCCAAAAGTATCTTGCTTTTAAATTTCATCTTGGATTTTGTTCAATAAATTGTGGAAAGTATTTATATCTTATTCTGAACTATTGGTTGAATTTCACTTCATCATCCACCAGTTCCTCGAACGAGGTAACATTCCCCTTCAGTATCAGTTTTGCCAATGGTTTATGAACCCAAGCAGGTCTCCGTTTCTTTTTTATTATTTCCTTGTCATCTAACAAAATAGACATAATTTCCAATTTTTCTCCCGAAAAATCCATACCAAACACATAGAATCAATCACATACTTATAAATAAACTGATCTATTCCGTTTTTACGACGAGACTTGAGGAATCTGGTAGGTCAAAATACTCAACACCGTCATTGTATGGGACGGTCACAGTTATGTATAATAGAAATCATTCTTTATTCGGGGATCGAACAATTATATTTTTAACTTACTTTTTAAAGGTCGATCTAATGATGTCATTAGCTTTTTTCTAGAGGGTCTTGTTCTGACGCTAACAATAAGAACAAATTTGATTTTTCTTATAGACGCTGTATTGTTTTTTCTATTTTATAAATTGTTTTTTTACATTGTTTTTAAGTTAGGTTAGTTTTAATTTTTCAATTGAATTAAAATATTAAGATTTTGATTTATTGATAAAAACGCCGTGCAAAAATAGTATCCATCTAGCTTATATCAACGAAATAATTCTTAATTTCATTATTGACTATTAATATGCCTTATGCAAACGGAGAAAAACGAGATATGTTTGAAGTGTATTACAGTGCAAATAAGAATTTTTAAACTACTTTAAGAATTTACCTGCAGCATTTTCCTCAACGCGGATAACCTTCTAAAACATATTTCCTCTCATTTTATAGAGGTTTTGCGTGAATATGGTTCAATTTCAAATCATGGTCAGCTTTAGGTACATTTACAGTTTTAAGAAAAAAAACAACCATATTTTTAGCATCCAGAGGACATTATCTAACGAAATAAATGTGGATCGTTTTAATTTTTTGAGTTTTTCAATACTTAACTGTCTTTCGGGACCCGTGGAGCGGACTGGGGTGCTGGATGGGGTAAACTACTTCACCGTGTGTATGTAATATTTTGTCGCTTTACTAAACTGAAACGTTCTTGACTGTTTTTTATTTACTTATTTAAATCAACGTTTTTGTTTTTTTCCTGTTTTAGGGATTGCAATTAAAATAAGAGTGTCAAATATTTTTCTTGTGCAGGGGCCACGCTAATATTTTTGTCGATTAGGTGAAATGTTATTCCGAGATACCTATTGATATAGACCACCCCTATTGATGTTTACTTGTATTCATTAATAAACACATTTTTAATTTTAAAATTAACCTTAATATCAAACTAGGTATTGTTTACTGTTCCCTTCATTTTTGTCACGTAGGTTACGTTAAGTTAGGTTGGTTAGAATTAGTTACTGTAAGTCAAATTGTTACTTAGATAAGGTTAGCTGAAGTTTGATTTAGTTCATTTTTTGGCTTTAGTTAGTAAATAGGTTTAGTTATGGGAAGCCTCCAAGAGTGAAACGAGGTAATATTGACAAAATAAATAAAGGAAAAAAAATTAAAAAATTAAAAATATAAAAAGAATCAAAAATTTAAAAAATAATTAAAAAATTAAAAAGATCCACATTTATTTCATTAGATAATGTCCTCAGGATGCTAAAAATATGGTTGTTTTTTCCTAAAACTGTAAATGTACCTAAAGCGTTCCGGACTCCAATTTCAAAATCAAGGCAAATATATGTAAAATGGTTCTTATGAAAATCAACAAAATATTTTGCAAATGGTAAATCCAATAATAAAAATTTAAAACAATTTATTATGATGAAATAATTTCAATATCAAGTTTGATACTACACCGATTTTTTTTCACAATTTTGAAAAGAGAAAGAAAATCGTTTCAAGGCGTTCAACATTCGTATTGTATTACACATACCTTTCATCCTGGCGATAGCGGACGATGTGTGAAATTCTGCACATTTATAAATAATGTCACTCAAGAAAATCTAGTTTTTAACAAATGTCAATATAATTTTACTAATGAAATTAATAATAAACCATATTCACATAAATCTTTATTAGCTGAGAAAAATATGTTCAATGCAGTTATTCCCATTTAGGGAAGCACTGCAGACATTTGTTGAAACAATTTCAGAATGTTTATTTGATATGTAATACAGCTCAATCATATCTCGTTTTTCTTCATTTGAATAACATACAGGGCAAGTCAAATGTAACGTAACAGACTAATATCTCAAAAACTTTTGAGCCAAAATTAACTAAATTTGGTATATGGAGGCTTGAAATTATACTCGATTGAACTGTGATAATTGCGACGTTGTTAAGTTTATATTTTTCTCCCTAAAATCCGAACTTTTATTTTTTTAAATGGAAGCACCTATTTTTATTGCATAATTTGATTCTACGTTAAATTTCGAGTATGTTTCATGTAACATGTCCTAAGAATTAAAAACAATCCACTAGAAATTTAACAAATTCCACCTCAAATGATATGTACCGTATTGGAATAATTCGAATTCAGTATTGTATACTATCAAGAAGTTAATAGCACACATTTGAAACATTCATTACAATATTTTATACTGTTTTTTTCTCTTGTAAATTTTGTTAAAAAAACATTTTTTTTCTTCATTGAATTCCATCGTGACATGTATTCAAATGTAAATTTCTCGATAATTGTTGAGGTTAGGTATAAGACATGGTACATGAATGATTCTTAAAATTTGACGTAGAATCCAAAAATGCAATAAAAAATAAGTGAATTTGAAAAAAAAATTGGGATTTTTAGGGAGAAAATATAAACTTGACAACGTCGCAATTATCACAGTTCAATTGAGCATAATTTCATGCCTCTATATACCAAGTTTGATTAATTCTGGCTCATAGGTTTTTGGAGATATTAGATCGTTGCGTTACATTTGACTTGCCCTGTATATTTTAAAACTTAATAACTAAACTAATAATTATTTCTTTGGCATACTGGATGGGTTTATTTTTCATGGTTTTTCTAATATAAAAGAAAAGTTTAATTTTTCGATCCAAATCAAAAACTAATTTTAATTTGTTATATTACCCAATTTGGATAAAAAATTGTATATAAACTTGTAAAAAAACAATACGGCAGCCATAAGAAAATAGAAATTTGCATTTACTGTCACAAAAATAAAGTTTTTTAAGAAAAAACTCGTTTTTCTGTCAGAGATCTTTAACCCTCCGTTGCTCGCGCGGCGTCTATTAGACGTCACTGAATTTATTTTGGCAGGTAACTTTTGTAATGTAATATAGTATAGGGACTTCCCCGGCCATATACCTTCTGCATATTGATAAATGATTTGTCACAACAAGTGACCTTCGTGTAATGTCAGATGTTTAGCGTCTGTCAATATAATTCATATGCTAAGATTGTCAGACGCCACGCGCGCATTTTTGTATCAAATATAAAATCGGTTTATTTTGATAGAATCAATTTTATTTCGATTTAGTTATATTTATTATTTAAAAAAAGGTAAGTTTAGCAACCAAAAAGTTTGACAATACAAAAATATTTTTATTTATTCCAAACAAAGATGTATAAAAGAAAGTATGATACTTTTGACGAAGAAGACGTCGAAAATTTGCGTATATTGTTGGAAACGATATCTGATGAGGACTTTTCGGTGGCGGAAGATAGTAGTGAAGGCGAAGAAGACTATCTAGAAGAACAACAAGAAGTTTCAGATTCTGAAGATATAATATCATCAAGCGACGACGAAGACCAAACTACAGAAGAAAATTCTAAGGTTGTGTTTGGAAAAAATGGCACGACGAAATGGAAATTAGAACAACCAACTAAAAATGTAAGAATACGTTCACATAACATTGTACGTGTCTCACCTGGGGTAAAAGGTACAGCGAGGAATGCAAAATGTGTTTTATCATGTTGGAGTTCATTTTTCAACGACAATATGTTGATTCTAATTGTTAACTACACTAATAAGTATATTAACAGTAAAATAGAATTATTTAGTAGAGATAGAGATTGCAAACAAACAGAATTAGCGGAAGTAAAAGCTTTCATAGGTCTTTTGTATATGGCTGGATTTCATAGGAATAGTAGACTAAATACTCACGACCTTTGGGCTACTGATGGTTCTGGCATCTGATTTTTTCAAACAACTATGTCGCGCAAACGATTTCATTTTCTTCTGCAGAATATTCGTTTTGACGATAAAGAAAACTTGCGCCTATAAGGCAAATATTCGAGTTGTTTGTTGTCAATTGTCAGAACAATTATTCTGTGAGCGAATTTGTTACAATTGACGAGATGCTACCAGCGTTTCGAGGAAAGTGTCCATTCCGACAGTACATACCATCTAAGCCATCGAAGTACGGCATAAAGATCCTATCATTAGTAGATGTAAAGACCTATTATACTAGTAACTTGAAGATATATGTAGGAAAGCAGCCTGATGGTCCTTACAAAGTTGACAATAGTGCCATGTCTACTGTAAAAAGATTGTGTGTACCAATCTTGCGTTCGGGCCGAAACATTACAGCAGATAACTAGTTTACCAGCTTTAAACTTGTTACTGATCTTCAACGAAACCATAATTTGACCTATGTAGGAACCATTAGGAAAAACAAACGTGATCTTCCACCAAGTTTCGTGACAGTACATGGGCGAAATGAATATTCATCAAAAATTTGGATTTCACGATAATGTTACAATGGTCTCATATATTCCAAAAAAAGGTAAAAATGTTATTCTGCTTTCAAGCATGCATCATGACAGCACCATAGACTCCACAACAGACGTAAAAAGAAAACCAGAAATAGTAACGTTTGATAACGAAATCTGGAGTCGATGTTGTGAACAAGTCATGTGCCACCTACTCTGTATCTAGAAATACAAATCGCTGGCCTATGGCAGTTTTTTTTACAATGTTGAATTTAGCAGGAATTAACGCTCATATTATTTACAAAGAAAACCAAAATCGACCATTATATAATAGAAGATATTTTATAAAAGCATTAGCTTTAGAACTTACTAACAACCATATACAAACAAGGTTGAAAATTACCTGCTTACCAAGAGAGTTGCGAAAAAAAATAGTTAAAAAATCAGAAGAAAAAGAGTCTGAAAATATAAATCCTAGCACAAGTGGCCTTCAAGCTAACAGGAATGAAATCGAAGCACTTTCGAATACCGAAAGTGCTAAAAGAAAAAGATGCTATATCTGTGAGAGAAAGAAGAATCGCATGACTCGATACAAATGTATACAGTGCACAAATTTTATGTTTAGAGCATGCAAAATATATATGCAAAATTTGCTGTGAAAAAGAATAAAAATATAGTACCTAGCTTTAGATTTATTTAAAGCATACCTACATATATTTTGTATTAAGTTAAGTTTGTATAATTAACAAAATAAATACTTTTATTATGTTATTTTTAAATTTTCGTTAAAATAAATCAAAGAAATCCATATTTTTATGCGTTACTGTAATTCTTAATATATGTGTATAAAGTGTTTTAACTTATTTTGTTGCAAATGTAGCGAGAGTCTCTCAGACGCCACGCGAGTACCGATGTTAGAAAAATTCACGCGCGCAACGGAGGGTTAAAAGGTATTTGAAAAGATGTCACCCGATTCTTGAATAATCAAGAATTTTCGATTTATTTACAAAAAAAAATCAAAATTTAAAATCTTTAGGGATATTTCTGAAAGTAACCGCACCATTATTATCAATTTGAAAACGTATTATTACGTTTCCATGGAGTATTGAAAACGTTTTGAAAACGGTATTGGGCTCGTGTTTTCTAGTGTTTCCATGATGGGATTGAAAACGTATTCAAATCGTTTTGAATTTTTTTTTAAATTTCGACTCAGTATGCAGTAGTTTTGGGTGGTTCAAATTTATACAAATATTCTGATTCTATTCTAAATAATTCTATATTCTAATTCTGATTCTATTTTACTAACTTCTCGTCTAAGAAATACAAAATAAAAAAGGATAGCTCATAAGTTTGTTATAAAATAAAAATTTTTGATTTGGTTGAAATTACTCAAAACTACTTCATCATAAGTGCATTCTAGATGGCGACAAGTTAAGTGCCGAAATCTGAAAACCATTTGAAGTAATAAAACATAATATAACATTTGTAGTAATGTAACCTGCAGTAGTCATCAACCACAGCTAAAACGTTGTTTGAAGGTGGATCATTTCTGTTCAGAAGTTCTCTAAAACTAATTGCAGGTGGTAAAATAAGAATATGTATGCCCTCAATAGCTCCTATTACATTTGGTATGCCGCAAATGGTTTTAAATGAGTACACTATTTCTTTTGTTTCAGCATGTACAGCTTTACAAAAAGCGTATAAATGTTTGTGCACCATATTTTCTTGTGAACGCACATAAAGCCTTAGACGAGAACAAAGAAACTGAAACATGAAAGAGCTCATTCTAAAATTATAAAGCCAATCTTCTTCAATAAAAACATTTTGAACAATTAGAGCCCATAGAGGTAAGCTTCTTGTCTTCACCCAATATCACTGGTAAAGAGTCGTTACTGATACATTTATTTTAACTGATTTCATCTTCATTCTAAAATATACTAGCCTTCTATTCGATAGATATGATTTGACTATACCTTACCCTATTTTGCTTCACCTTTTGCATACAAATTTATTTAACGTTAGGTGGTAGTATGTTGTGATGTATGTCAAATTATCTCAAAAGATCTCAAAATTTTATTTGCCGATAATACAAGAATTATTAAAGAGTGTTGTACAAGAAAGAAAATGAAATCTATTAAAATAATTGCGTTAGTAACAGCTATGTACCAGTTTATTTTTGGAATTTCAATAATTTTAAATGAAGAAGAAACTGAAAATCGAAGAAGGCAAACGGAATTCGCATTGTTTTTCAACCAGCTTCAGCTTACAGCTTCGCATTACAATAACAACAGAATAAAGAAACGGAATAAGCGAAGATACTGGATGAAAAAAAGAAGCTCATATTGGTGGGACCATATTGTTCAAAATCACTTTACCGAAGAGGACTGGCTGCAGAATTTCAGAATGAGCTCTTCCACATTTCATTTTCTTTGTTCTCGTTTACGTCCCTACTTAGATCCACAAGAAAATACGGTTCGAACACCTACAGCTGTTAAAAAAAAGTAGTAATTGCTTTATACTATAAATTAGCGTCATGTGCAGAATACAAGGTTGTTGCAAATCAATTCGGTATAAACAAAACTATTGTGCACAAATATTTATACGCTTTTTATAACGCTGTACATGATGAATTCAGATGCGAATATTTAGCTTTGCCAAATGATTCCGAAGCAGAAGAACTAGCATACTCATTTGAAACTATTTGCGGGATACCAAATGTGATAGGAGCCATTGATGGTACACATATTCCCATTTTACCTCCTACAAGTGGTTTCAGAAATTTTGTTAATAGAAAAGGTTGGCCTTCCTACAATGTTTTAGTTGTGGTTAATAACTGCTACAGGTTACATTACTGCAAATGTTTTATTACTTCAAATGGTTTTCAGATTTCGGTACTTAACTTGTCGCCATCCAGGATGCACACACGATGAAGTGATGCATCCTGTGGTTTTAAGTGATTCCAATCTATTTAAATATTCGGATTCAATTTTACCAAATAAAATTAATTTATCGAATAGATTGTTAATTTTTCTTTCACAAAATATTTGTAGCATTGTAGTAACTTCATTTTCACGCCAAATATTTCGGATATTCTTTTCTGTATTATCAGAAGAAGCCATATGGGACGCGACGTAAATATAAAATAAATTTGACGTAACGTTAAATTATTTCTGTTGTTTCCATAGTTTCGAATCCAGATCTCAATACGATCCCAAAAAAAGGCGAATTGACCTTGAGACTATCTAGACTACTGTATGTATAAAAAAGAAATGTTCGACAAGAAAAAGTACAAGAATGCGGAAATTTACAAGTTAGTGAATTCCAGAGATCGACAAAAAGAAGCTTGAAATCTAAAAGTCCAGAGGTAATAAAAAATGAATGGAGGTCCATGAAGATTGCATATTATATACGCAAGAAATATAATAATAGAAGTGATGCGGATCGCATGAAATGCGAATTGTACAACCTTCTAGATGAAATTTTGGGCACTTCTGCAGTTTTAGAAGATATACACGCTCTAGTAGATCTTCAGAAGGAACATTCTATCCAAGAGATTGAAGGTATTAAAGCTCACATTAGTGACTCCAATATTTGAAAATTTAACTGGATTTTTTCAGTCATTACAGACGTCGTACTTTCCAAGTACATTACATTCCATAATCTAAATTATAAGACAGATTAATTCAATTGTTTATCGGCTTATTAAAGGGTACTTTTCCGTATAACTTTTCAATACCTCTCTAATGCTCTAATAGTATAAATTGCATGATGTCTACTAACATTTCTTTTTAACTGTGAAGAAATTAAATTTATTTTCCTCAACAACGTCTAACCAATTTTGAGTGAAAACATCTTTCTTGTTTTCAATTTTTGTATAAAATATAACCATAAACACAATGAGAGCGAATTTGAATTTTGAATTTGAAGTTGATACTTATTCTTTTTAATAAACATCTAAATTGGGCCTTTAAACGACCAAGAGTGTTTTACACACAACTACATGAATTTCTTTATAATCATGAATCATAATATAATATAAATATAATCAAAACTACAGCTTACTGTATCGAAATCTGAAAAAAAAATTTCAAAACAATTTGAATACGTTTTCAATCCCACCATGGAAACACTAGAAAACACGAACCCAATACAGTTTTCAAAACGTTTTCAATACTCCATGGAAACGTAGTAATTGTTAGCCGAAAATTGCACAACTTTGCTTCAATGCAACTGGCTTCATATCTGTTGAGATCTTCAAGGCGAGGGTTGAAAAATTATATATGTTACAGACAAAACACGAAATAAGACAATTCGCGTTTTGTTCAGACAAAACCCGAATTGCCTAACACTTTTAGACAAAGTCCGAATAAATAAGGTATTTTGTGAATTTCGAGATTTGTCTAGACAAAAAGCGTTGTGTCGGTAAAGTGTTATAGACAAAACCCGAAATGTCTAAAGTCCGGTCACGTTAAAAAAACAGTGGTGGGTGGAGCTAAGTGAGGCTTATTTACACGATAAAAAAATCGTAACATTCAATGTGGATACTGATTACAACGTCACCACATGGAGAAAATATTTTATAGGGTAAATCAGGCTCGTGTCTAAGCCAATCACAGAGCCGTATTTTTAGACCCTATGTTTCTCCACACCGTTTTCTTAACGTGAACGGACTTTTCGGACATTTTAGACACTTCGGGTTTTGTCTATAACACTTTACCGACACAACGCGTTTTGTCTAAACAAATCCCGAAATTCACAAAATTCCTTATTTATTCGGACTTTGTCTAAAAGTGTTAGACAAATCGGGTTTTGTCTGGACAAAACGCGAATTGTCTGTATTTCGTGTTTTATCTGTAACATATACATATGTATTACGAATGGGTCAAAATGTTTGTGGTAAGAAGGGATGGCGGGGGAAGGAATTCCTTTTTCACATCTGTGTGTATTGAAGTGCGTATTGCTTAATAGTATAAATAACAGTTTATAAAAATCATGGCATTATTTTCTGAGTTATCACGGATTAAACAAATAAACCCGAGAAAAAATTTGAAACGTGGGGAAAACTGAATTTCGAATTTCAAGAGGTGTCTTCTGTTTACGATCTCTTTGCAAATGATTTCAGTTTTTCCCAGTTTGTTAAGGAAGTTAGTGATAACGAAATTTCTAAACTCGATTTTCTGCATGTTTAAAATGTTTTTCTGGATTTGCCTGTTTCACCGACAACCTTTTACACAGATATAAAAAGGTTATTCGATTTCTGGCCATTTTCTCCATTTCGCAAACTTTTAAACCTTCCCTTCTACCTAATAAAGTGATCCCCTTTTCCAGACACCTCTAATAAGCAGACACCTTATTTAACCGAACAAATTTTTTGGAACCAAATTTCAGCATATATAAATGTTTTCCAATAAGCGGAAACCTCCTATAACCAGACAGAATTTCCGGAACCGTGAGTGTCCGCGTATGAGAGATTTCACTGTAGTTATATAAACGAGTTAATAAATATTAATCAATGATTTTTGAACCTTGACCTTCATATGTGCATACAGGGTGTTTACGATCTATTGACTTTATTTTTAAAGGGTGATTAACCACCTTAAGAGAAATTGATTGGACCCAAAATACCTTAATAAAAGTTGCATAATAACGAAGATATGATTGTTTAAACAATTTATTTTTTAGTAATTTTAGGATAATTATCTTAAATGTTCAATGTTATCCCCCTGTTGTTGAATACAAAGTGTCGCTCGACGTCTCCACGTATCGGCATAACTTTCAAGACCTAAATTTTGTTGTCGAATTGTTCTAGCAGCTGCTTGGACACGATTTTAAAGCTCCTCCACATTAAGTATTTCATCGTTTGTGTATACCATATTTTTCATAAGACCCCATAAATAAAAATCAAGCGGGGAAAGGTTAGGAGACCGAGGAGGCCAAGGAATAGGACCACCTAATTCTACCGCTGTCAGCCGATTATACGCTGAACGGTTTCCTAATAGACAAACACCTATTCCACGAACATTTACTGACCTAGTACGTCGTGCAAGAGAAAGTGGTGCACTGCAAACACATATAAGACTTGGTGATGGAAATCAGCTGCATCCTTTTCATTTGCAAAAAGTACATGCTCTACAACCCGGAGACCATCCTCTTTGTGTTCAATTTTGCAGATGGTTTCTACAATAGCATGCCGTATTTCCGAACTTTTCTTCTCTTGTGTTGGTTACTGATGAAGCCCAATTTCCTCGTAACGGCATACACAACAGTTACAATACTCATATCTGGGCGGTCTGTAATTCACATACCGTTCTTGTGGATTGTTGTCGTTTCGTTCTACTACCTAATTGATTAACTGGAGATTAATATTTTTTTTCAAAATAACTTACAATATCTACTAGAAGATGTGCCCTTGGAAATACGTAGAGAAATGTAGTTTCTACAAGATGGAGCACTCCCTCATTTTAGATAACAATTGAACAATTCCACAGGAAAATTTAAGCCTTACAATTTATTCCAATACTGTACTATTCGAACGACACTTTGCATTCAACAACAGAGTGAACATTTAAGATAATTATCCTAAAATTACTAAAAAATAAATTGTTTAAACAATGATATCTTCGTTATTATGCAACTTTTGTTAAGGTGTTTTGGGTTTAATCGGCTTCTTTTAAGGTGGTTAATCATCCCTTAAAAATAAAGTCAATAGATCGTAAACACCCGTATAGATGCATAATTTTGGAACCGTTAAAAATAATTGAACAATAAAGGCTTGTAATCATTCTGACACGGTCGACGGAAAAATAATATTCTATATCATGAGTTCAGGAATTAAAAAAAAAGTGAACATCATAAAATGCATTAAATACACTCTGCAAAAAAATTAACGCATCACTTGAAAATTCATTAATATATTCATAATATGTAGATTGTATTTTTTGGGCATCTCCTAGCTACAGGGAATTCACCCATAACAGGGCTACAATTGAAAAAAAAATCATTCAAATCCGACTAGTGGTTGGGAAGATATTTATTGTCAAAATTTAATGAATTTTCAAGTGATGCGTTAATTTTTTTGCGGAGTGTATTATTCATTAACCATGTCATGTTTTTGAAACAAATTTAATAAATGATTTGAAGGACTCACTGACTTTCTTAAATGTTCAAGAAGATTTCTCTTATAATGTTATGGGAATTGAATTATTCATTGTTCTAATCATGTTTTAACTTTTTGAAACATTCTGGGCGGCACGTAAATAAACCGCTTTAACATATGTATATGCCAGTTTTATATTAAATACTGAAATATCTTTAAAACCAATAGAAATGATGCTATAAATTCCTTAAGCAAGAGATAGATACAATTGAATTTTATAACACTCGTATAAACATATACGTACGTATACCTAGTCATTCACAAAATTGTTCAACATAACATTTTGTTATCCGTAATTTTTGACCGATTTTTTTTAAATTTTGTATAATGACAGTTCAAGTCAAAATTCAATTTACGTGTTCGTGCAATTTTTGAAAAGTTCATTTTTAGAATACTCTTTGGGTCCTTAAAAAAACCCTGTTTTGGAAACTTTTTAAGTGGTGGAAATTTTTTAAAATGATTTTAATAATCGGATAGAGTGGATTTTTATAGGTATATTCTGAAAATTTGATCAAAATTAGTCCAAAATTACGGATAACAGAATTTTTTTTCATGTATATGAACAATTTTGTGAGTGACTGTATATGGTTTCATTTGAGAAAAGATGGTTGTATTTATCTCCAAAACCAATATTAGATAATTAAAATCTACCATTTAGTCAGTGAGTCTATTTCGGTTTTAAATAACAAATGAAATCTTAAATCTTGATCATGCTCTGAATGTTATTAATTTTTTTTCAAATATATAAACTATCGATCGTTCATACAGTGCTTTCATTTAAAAACGAACCACCCTAAATAACTTTTTGAAGTATGTATTATTTGAAAATTTCCAAAAACACGTCAATTGAGATGTCGAGGGGGAAACTTTTTGAGCTTATTTCCAATTCTCTATCTTCAACCCCTTGAGCAGGGAGTGACTTGCCCCTAAAATCTTAAATGGAATGGGGGGTCGAATGACACCTCATTTTAAAGGTATTTCAAAATTGCATTTAGGGATGTAATTAGATTTTAAATTTATCGATTAGTTTTTGAGAAAAAGAGCCTCAAAAAGTCAAGAATTACAAAATTAAATATTTTTTTCTGCAAAAACT
>JABRWK010000303.1:51747-64397 GCA_013372445.1 Hypothenemus hampei | reverse complement strand
AAAAAAAAAGATTTATTACATTAAAACAATTTTTCATTATTTAAGTTAGCTTTTAAAATTACTCTTTCTTCAAATAATTGATCTGATAATTTATTTGCTTTAGGACTATTAATCATTGTAGCATATGAAAATAACCTTTCCACGGGTGCAGACGAGGGTAAAGGTGTATTATATTTTAAAAAGATATTCTCTATTTCTGGGTACCGGTTCAGTATCTCCAAATCTTGGCTTTCTTCAGCAAAAAAAGTTGAAATTACGTATTCCGCCTTTGTTCGCGGATGCCCAAGTAGGGAGGCATTAGTCACTTCAGGCCCATCAAAATCAAAAAATTCATCATGTTCTGTGATGATTTTACTGTTAAACGTAGTACTAAATTTATAATTTATACTGAATTCTTTTGATAGGACTGAAATAAATATATTTTTCAATCTAATCTGTTCAATTACAGTTACACAGGAAAACTATTTGTTTTTGAATCTAGGGTAGCTTAATGCTGCTATGATAGCATATTCCGCTGAAGGCTCAGTGAGTTCCAAAAAAGTAGCAAATCGAAATTTTAAGTTCTCTAATACTGAATTAGTAATTACATTGCAGTAACTAATATCAAAAAAAAAAGGTTTCAAGAATTACACATCCAATTACTTCAAACATTCACACAAAATCAAAGCTACAATACAGACAACGGCAGCAACTTCATAAAGACATTTGAAACTTTCGGTATTATTTTTTATATCATCGACTTAGAGTGTTTAACTATTATTTTATTTTACATTATTAGACTATGACAATCACGGAAACTAGAAATGGATGAAGATTTCCAAAAATACTTCCTTCTTTATTCTTTATTCGAGTTATAGAAAATTCGACTTATAGAAGTTCAACTATAATTATAGTCGGTTACATTTTACCCAACTCTATTTACTCTAAATTGTAATTATTTCATTAGAAAGTGATTACAGTAATTAATTACTTGTAACCGAAATTACTTTTTAAAATAGTAATTATGATTACTTATAATCGCGATTACTTCTTAAAATAGTAATCATGATTAATTGTAATTATGATTACTTGTAACTGATTACTTGTAATTATTTTTTGTAATCAATTACATTTGTAATCGATTACGCCCAACTCTGATACCTAGACCATAAGAATTGAATTTTTAAAATGTATGTCCTCGTCACATTGTTACTGTTAATTTTATGATTGATATGGATAAGGTTGTAGTCCTGAAGATGTCCATAACGTGGACGAAAAGCTTTAACAAATAAAAAAGATATATTTATTTGATGTTTTGTATTTGGGATATAATAAAAATTCTATGGAATGTTTAAAAGTGTTACACTAAATTTGAGATAATCTCCCTTGATATTAATAAAAAAACGTATGCATTGTATTGCCCACGATGAGTGCGTAAAATATCATCCCTTAAGAGAGGTCTACACGCTACGTTTTATCGATAATTTTGCATGCACAAGCAACATGTTGCAAATAAAATGTAACGTGTGGACAATAAATTGGAACGAACTTGAAAACTGTATATACAAAGACGGAACGTTTTATTTATAGTTTTGCATTAAAAATTTTCCAACTTTCGTGACATTTGTCACATTTAAACTAAATTATTAATTATTTTTACACTTTTAAGCTACATTCGCAACCACTTCGATTGCTGACACACTTTGAATTCGAAGTTCAAATTTGACATTTGTCAAATAAAAATGAGTGATTCTACCAAATCGGAAAAAAATCAATTTTTCTTTTAATTGACACTTTATGTCAAAATAGGATTGACAGCTCTGTCTATTCATATTGCTTACATTTCGTTTCGCAAATTTTTATAAAAGCGAGTGTAATAATCTGCTTTTTTATTTTGTGTGAGAAAATTTTAAATTTTATATAATGGCAAGTGGCAATCCAGAATTTAGTGACGAATTTCTCCTTCAGAGAATAATTGATTATCCTGCGTTATATAAAAAAGATAGCCCAGATTACAAATCTCATTTAAAAAAAGAAAATTGTTGGCAAAAAGTTGCGACCGCAATTAACGTTGATGGTGAGTACCAAATAATTTCTGTTATGATAATAATTGTCCATAATTTTAAATGTAGTGGCAATAGTGAAAAGTCGTTTTAAATCACTCAGAGAAAAGTATAGAAGAGAACTGAAACTGGAGGAAGCCGCGACTAGAAGTGGTTCTGGATCTAATAATAGAAAACCTTGGTCCCTCAAGACTTTTTTTGATTTTATGATGGACGGAAGTCAACACAGAGCGTAAAAATTTAATGGGATGCATATGACGATTTTTTAGTGTTTGATCTGTAATTTTCAGAACTACCAACATTCCACCGGATACTATACATAGTGAAACATTAAATTACAAAGCACTCGAAATTGCTGAGACTAGTCCAGAAACTCAGGATTTCATTGTTTTGAGTTAGGAAAGTCAAAGTGATGAAAGTCTTTGGAGCCCTCCACCACTAAGCTCATCAGTGTTGACCCCGCAATCACAAAGTCCATCATTGTTGACCCCACAATCGCAAAGTCCTTCGATTTTAGGCACACAACCGCAAACTCTTTCGATTTTGACCCCGCGTCCGCAAAATTCACAAACATCTTTGTCAAGTGTTTATCATACGAAGAACCAATACAAAAAAAGGCGTATTGAAGAATCAAAAGAATCTGAGAAATTAAGTAACGTCTTGACGTCTGTCTCTAGTGCCATCTCAACGATCACAACTCCACCACAAATTTCAACAAGGGATCAGAAAATCTCAAGTTTCTGTCAGTATTTAGGAAATGAACTGAGAAGCATTTCTGTAAACGATGGAGACATTTTTATGGATGAAGTTGTTGGTCAGCTTATTGCACTTAAACGGGATCTTCGAAAACAAAATTAATTTAATTTAATGTTACAGTTTCTGTTCATATTAACTATTAATATGTTTTGTAATAACTAAACATAAATATTAACTATTTCAAGCAATACTTTTCCACTGCCATGGAGCTATTTCTGCTCCAATTCCATTCACATAATTTTTTACATAGTCTCGGACATTTGAGGCCAAAATAGCTCGGTTTCGGGTTCCCATCCGAAGTTGTAATGATCTTACGTTATCCAACGCACTTTGGTTGGGTACGTCTCGTCGCCATCCTCCAGGAATTAGCTCACCGTTAATTTCTCGATCAACGTAAGAAGCGTTGCAGTAATTGGAGTTCTTTTCTGATTTTATGAAATTATGTAGGCAGACGGTTGCTTTCACTATATTATCAACTGCTTCGGGATCTGCATTGATTGTTCTGTGGAAAATGCGGAACCGAGCTACAAGAATTCCGAAGGTATTCTCGATAACTCTTCGGGCACGGCTGAGTCGACAATTAAATATCCTTTCAGCAACTTGCATTACCCCACTTCTTGTTTTACTGAATGGCCGCATTAAATTTATTCGGAGGGGAAAGGCCTCATCTCCTACGAAATAATGAGACATAGGATCGATAGTTCCAGAAAATGGAGCATCTGGTGGAGCGTCCAAAGTATTGGCCAACAGTTTCTGCCCAAAGCGGGATTTATTCAAAACACCGCCATCAGACTGACTGCCATATGCACCAATATCAACAAATAAAAAAATTGTAGTCAGCGTCACAAACAGCTAAGAGAATAATGCTAAACGACTTTTTATAATTGAAGTACGTTGAGCCACTATTCGAAGGAGCATGTATATATATGTGCTTACCATCAATGGCGCCAATACAATTGGGAAACTGCCATTGATGGTAAAACTTATTACTGACATCTTGAAACTTTGCAACATTAGGGGTTTTTAGATAGTGGGGGGAAAGTTTCTCCCATAATACAAAAGTGGTTTCTCGAATAATCTCACACACCGTGGAGACCCCTAACCGGAAGGCGTATGCAAAACTAGGATAGGAATCCCCTGTAGCGAGGAACCGTAATGTCAGAGTCAATCGGCAACCAGGTGATATGTTTTCCCGACGTGAGTGCTTCTGTATAGAAGGCCCAATTAAACCCAACAACTTATCAAAAGATTGTGTTGACATTCGAGTAAAGTTGAAGAAAGTCTGTTCATCTTCCAACCGCATCTCTTGTAACAAGTTATCATAAAATCCCTGACTTTGGCGATTCCATAAAATAGGATGCACCCAATATCTTCTGTCTTCTTCTTCGTCTTTCCTGCCTTTTCATCAAAACTAGTGCTGTTGATAAACACGCCAAACTTGCAGCGAGAATGACATTTTTTCGTATTGATGATGATTGTTCAGTTTCCATGTTTGAACTGGAAATTTTAATATGAAAATGGAAATGTATTAGTATGTAAAAATATCTCACCAAATAGATAATAAGAAACATACAATGTAATCCAATATTCACAAAAATTAAAATACTTTATAATTATTTTCAAATGAAAATTGTCAAGTTGACAAATGTGAAAAAATGCCAAAAAATGACATTCAAACATTGGCATGAATTCAAATTCGAATTCAAAGTGCATGTTTGCAAACAGCAAACATACAATTCAAATTCGAACATGAATTTTCAGTTTGACAATTTTTATTTGAAAATAATTATAAAGTATTTTAATTTTTGTGAATATTGAATTACATTGTACGTTTCTTATTATCTATTTGGTGAGATATTTTTACATACTAATACATTTCAATTTTCATATTAAAATTATATTTAAGTCAGGGATTTTATGACAACTTGTTACAAAAGATGTGGTTGGAAGATGAACAGACTTTCTTCAACATTTCCTGGAACTATTAGTCCTATGTCTCATTATTTCGTAGGAGATGAGGCCTTTCCTCTCCGAATAAATTTAATGCGGCCATTCAGTAAAACAAGAAGTGGGGTAACGCAAGTTGCTGAAAGGATATTTAATTATCGACTCAGCCGTGCCCGAAGAGTTATCGAGAATAACTTCGGAATTCTTGTAGCTCGATTCCGCATTTTCCACAGAACAATCAATGCAGATCCCGAAACGGTTGATAATATAGTGAAATAAACTGTCTGCCTGTATAATTTCATAAAATCATAAAAGAACTCCAATTACTGCAACGCTTCTTACGTTGATTGAGAAATTAACGGTGAGCCAATTCCTGGAGGATGGCGACGAGATATAGCCAATCAAAGTCGAAGGACTTTGCGATTGTGGGGTCAACAATGATGGACTTTGTGATTGCGGGGTCAACACTGATGAGCTTAGTGGTGGAGGGCTCCAAAGACTTTCATCACTTTGACTTTCCCGACTCAAAACACTGAAATCCTGAGTTTCTGGACTAGTCTCAGCAACTTCGAGTGGTTTGTAACGCAATGTTTCATTTATTCACTTTTTATGCTCTGTGTTGACTTCCGTCCATCATAAAATCAAAAAAGCTATTGAAGAATAACGGTTTTCTATTGTTGAATCGAGAACAAAAAAATTGATTTTTTTCCGACTTGGTAGAATCACTCATTTTTATTTGACAAATGTCAAATTTGAACTTCGAATTCAAAGTGTGTCAGCAATCGAAGTGGTTGCGAATGTAGCTTTAGACTATATTCACAACCTCCAAATTAACAATAAAATTAATGAGTGAAGCTAATCTTTGACGTAAAATAATAATGTTTTACGTCAAATATTACTTTCACGTTCTAATTTTATTGTTAATTTGGAGGTTGTGAATGTAGCTTTAAAATGTTTAATTTTTTTACTTGTTTTATGTATTAAGCATCGCGCATACTATGCCTGCACGGACCAGCAACCAAAAATATGACTGTCCGTGCATGACAAATGTGCGGCAGTACATTTAATAACATGGTGACAATTATTTACACTTGTCAATTTTGAAAAATGTTTGGTTAATGAATGAAAGTTATCAAGAAAATTCGTAATAACAATTTAAAAAAAATTACTGTCCTCCTTTTACATCCGATTCTAATTAAATTGGTGTTTAAGTTTTTGTAATTGAATAAAGTTTCGATTAAAAATTGAAAACTTGTTGTACTGGAATTACTTGTCATGTAAAAAACTGAAATGAAAAACTTAAATGAGGGGAGTGGCTGAAAATCTTCAAAAAATACATAAAACTCTCACTTTAATTGTCGATAACTCAGCCAATTTTTATCCGATTTGAATGATAAAAATACATTTGGATGCGCGATTTCATTTTCTTTCCAGTGGTATGTAATTGTTATGGATTAATATTAGTGTTTGATCTTCAAAAAATTGAAAATAAAGACATATACGGAAAAACACAAATTTGGTCCTCAGCAGAAATTCCCCTGTTAGAAAATTTTTTTATATTGCTTTTTCTGATCACTAAACGTATATGAGTACATTCATGTATCAATTGGTCGAGTGGCAAATTAAATATTTATTTTGTAAACCAGTGTTATTTATATTATTGACTGAACTTAAAATCAAAATACTCTTGCAAATATAAATACAAATACACAATACAAACATACAAATGTGTTTTCATGTTTGTCCTCCTGTTAAGTACTCCTCATCTTCATTCTCCTCAAGTACATCCTCAACTCCATATCATAATTTGCTGCTTTTCAAATCCACAGAAATAGCTAGTACTTCCTGCGTTAGTACAGAACCAAGGAAGATGTTCTGCAAGGGGATCGAAAATTTGTCTCGTTTGGACAAGTGCCCCAGGGAACAGAAACTCATGGAAATAATACGAAAAAATAAAGATTACATGCCAGAAACCTCCATGGCATGTCGCCTTTTCGAAAAATTTAATCAAATGTCACAAACCACCGCCGCATTCACGGCATCTCAGTTAAGGTGCGGGAATAAAAAACCAAAAGGGCGGCGATGGACTCTTGAAGACAAGGTGCTCGCTCTTGTGATATAGTATACACGCAGTCCAAAGACTTACAATTTTTTACAAAAGATTGTTGCCCTTCCTTCAAGAAGAACGGTACTGTCGTTACTGGAGCGGGTGCCCATGTCGAAAGGAATAAACAAACATTTATTTGCACGCATTAATAAGTCTATACGAACACAAAAAGACCAGTTTCGTGTAATGATATTCGACGAAATGGATATCAAAGCGAATGGGCATTACGTAAAAGGCAATGGCAAAATTATGGGATTTGTCCAGAGTGACATTGCGGGAGGAACTCCAAAAAAGGCCAATGAAGCATTGGTATTTATGCTGCAGGGTCTAGCAACCAAATGGAAACAACCCGTTGCATTCTATTTTACACACACATCAAGCGGCTCCGAAGTATTTGTGAAATACATCGTTGAAGTTCTCGATGTTTCAATCAATACAGCTGGGCTGGATGTGGTCGCCACTATATGTGACATGGGCACTGTTAATGTTAAAAGCATTAAGGAGCTAGGATTATCATTGAATAGCCCTTTCTTCGTTTTTAGTGGAAAAACGATACATACAATGTTTGATCCACCTCATTTACTGAAGTGTTCAGTGTCACTTTTCCGAAAACACAATGTTAATTTACTCGTCAAAGTTGACGAAAAGAAGGAAATCATGATTGCCAAATTTTAGCGATATTATCGCAGCATATAATATTGATAAAAATAATCCCTTAGTTTTCCGTACCCTGTATAAATTAAAAGAAACACATTTGGAACTGGTGATGAGATTTGCCATGAAAGTGTCGGTGGCTGCTCAAATCATGAGCAACACTGTCGGCTGTTATCTTTACAGTCTTCTATCGAGAGGTAATGTATTTTTCTTGAAAATTTTTTTTCATTGAAAACATAACGTATTAAAATGTTTATAGGCGAACTTGAACCAACCACATTAGCAACCGCAACATTCGTACAACAAATGGATAAGCCTTTTGATAACTGTAATGGCAACCAACTAAAATCTCGCGCCAAACAATTGAAATACGCAATTACGGATGATTCTCCGTACCTGAGGTTTTGGGAAAAACTTATAACACAGTACAAAGTTGGTAATTTCAAATAATTACCAAAACAGGACATATGATGACTGAATAACCTTCTCTCCAAACCGGATGGCTTAGATTATTAAAAGCAATGAGAAACATACAATGGCATTATGTCAGAGAAAAAGATTTCACTTCCTTATCGCCATGGTGATTAAATCAAGATGGGTTGGAAAATGTATTCGGTGCTATACCAAATGGATGTGGTGCGTCTGATAATCCGATACCTCACCAATTCATTGGCAGTTTAAAAACGCAAATAATCAGTGGAATTACATCGCGAATAGCGGGAAATTGTGAGAAAGATTATAGCTATTTGCTGACAAATTTGCGAAACTTCCTCGACGTGCTGACTTAAGATGGATTCAATAATAGAACCAATAGTGGAACCTCTACATACACATAAGTCATCCTTAAACGNTATTATTTTTATAATTAAATAATTAATAATTACGCTATTCACCTTGGAGAGATGTGGAATAGAACTATTAACAAATTTAAGAAAATACTGGTTTATTATGCATAAAATATAATAAAACGTTTACAAATGATAAATTGAACTGTTGCAGTCTCAAAAATGGTCCTAACTCACTTTTCGAATTTTTGTGGGTTAGAACCCTTCACGTCTACATCGACGATATGCGAAAGAGACTTATGTCACAAACAAGGATTATACAATATATTTATTTGGTTCAAAGAATGGAATGACAAGGAGCAAAGGTTGACGTATCCATCCGAACATCTAACAACGTTTGTGGGAATGTCGGTAACTGCTCTGGAAACGTTTATGGAGTATAGTAGATACAAGGGGTTATCAAAACAAGCTTCTGCTTATATCTGCCAGAATGTGCCTTACGAATGGTTAACTTGCACCACGCATAAAAGAGACATTAAAGAACTAATTATAATAGGAGTGGTTCGCGTTTCGGTCCCTTGGTGGTGTAAACGGATCAATCGAAAATACTATGAACAGAAGAAGGATATCAGAAGTACTAGACGCAAACTATCGAAATTTAGCCGTTAAGAGTTTGCTGTTTCTATGTGTGGAATGGTAAGAATGCATATCATATCGCTAATGGTTCTTCTCTTGTAGCTTTTGTTGGACATTAAATATTTCAGCTTTATTGGAATCTAGGAAATGGCCAGTGTTTAAACTGTGCTGGGCCAAAGCTGAGATCTTTTTAAGGTTTAGAAATTTTTAGTTATTCATATGTTCATGTTTACGGTGCTTAAGATATCGACCAGTCTGTCCTAGAGAGCACATATTACAAGAAATGCACGGAATTTTATAAATAATACCTGATCTTATGTTTGAAGTATCATTGCTTTTAATTTAGTGAAAAGGGACAAAGCAATAATGTTCGCACTCTTCTCAGCAAGTATGTTATCAATATGTTCAAACTGGAAATAAATTTTATGTTTTTAAAATCCTGAAGAAGAAAGAACATCTTTCGAAACGTTAGTGAAACTTAATAAATAATCACTTTTAACTTTCACTTTGTTATTTGGCTAGAACGAACCCAAAATAAATTGCACCATCCAATCTTTTAATTTGTCCAACATGGCAAAAATTGCAGTCCTTGCAAGTCATAATTACAAATAGCAATAATAAATTGTCAATAATTAAAATTCATTAATTGATCAATTTTTTTTGTAAATACCATTTAAAGAGTTGAAAGAGTGCTATTGTACATAAGTAGATGAGTGTGAAATATGTTATTAATCGTTTTCCGCATGAAATTTCAACGGATTTACAATATTGTTAAGTGTAACGAAATTGTGAAATTTCACTAAAATTTTGTGCTGAAAACGGATAATATTAATCTTTAAGATATCCTGAGAAAAATAGAAGTAGGTAATTTAAATTTCGCGGTTTCCGGATACGCATGCATGGCAGCGTCCTCTGCACTACAGTTTCCATTTTTCAGTCGGTCAGTTAACCCTTAACGTCACTTGTGGGGTCCAGATGGTCCCAACCTTAAAATTTTTTTTCTAACTGACATAAAAAAACCTAGTTATAAGATGCAAAAAACCCATATTAAAAAAATCTCACTTTTCCAATGTTCGATATTTAAAATAAATAATTTTTTTAATAAAAAAATATATCCTTAATCTCCTATTTTTCAAGTATTACTGGTCCAATTTTAACTCTTTATATGAATAAATTCACGAGATATACCCATTCTTGTGAAAATAGTCATTTTGTCGTTTTTTCACATTTAGCAATTTGTTTTCCCTACTCATTTTAATTGTTTCCCTAATTAGTGTATTCTATCCTTTAAACACATATACATATAATGCACATCATATAATTTTTCCAGGTAAAAAAACTGAATAGTTTGGGTACAACAACAATTTTTTTCGTTGGAGTCCCAAACGTCCCACAGTAACTTTTATGTTACACCAGAAAAGTGTAACGTTTAAGAGTTAAGTAATCCGGATAAAAAACTATCATTGAGTTGCACATCTCGTTGTTATCTCTGTTATTGCCCAACTCAAAAAATAAATAAACTTAAACTATTTGTCCTCCTTCATTAAATAACCATTTTGATATTATAAAGTGTGCCCGAATAAGATGCTCTATCCCCTTATCTCGAAAAATATATACAAGCTGCATGAAAAAGTTTCTTAGAAAAGTTCATTGGCTTTAAAAGATCTTTTATTATAAATAATAAGGGAGCAATTGAGGCGTGTTCTATAAAAACAATATTAGTCCAAATTTGACAAAATTGATTTAATAGCGGGATCTGATACAGAATGAGCATGTCATTTATATCGTGCAGTAAGATTCTGGTAAAATAGCATACATTCAAAGATATCCGATATTAAAATTAAATAATAAAAGTAAAATAAATATTATTATCTATAATTATTGGTATAAACTGTTTTTTAAGGTTCCTGAAAAAAACAGAAATTTCGACTAATGTCGTTTTTGTAAAACACGCCTCAAATAATTCGTCCTTATTACCTACAACCAGTTCAACATCTTGGGGAAGCCGACTATCTGCAACGTTTAAATTTTTGCTGATTCATAAAGAACCACCAAACACATAATCAACAATTTGTTCATAAAATTCTATTTACAGATGAGTCGTGCTTCACCCGAACGGGAATTCTGAAGCTACATAACGAACATGTTTATGCAGATGAAAATCCGCATTCTACAACTGTTAGGCATTACTACAATGAATCCACCTTGAGTGTAACTGATTTTCCACAAATCGAAACGACAAATTAAATTTTTTTTTCCTTATAATTGAGGTTCAAAATCAAAATTTTACAAAAGATGAAAAAGTTGCGTAGCAGACCGGTAAATTCATCGAAAAAAAAACAAACTTTTTCATGTACGAATAAAAAAGTTCTAGTCGATTTAGCATTCGACTCTTAGGTAATTGACCACTACCCCTGAAGACATTAGAATGGTAACCCCCGTCGAATGTGCTCCGAGAACCACACACCAAATTTCGTTACAATCGGTATAGCCGTTTTCGAGTTATGTACAAAAATAAAAAATTAAACTTTGATGAGCTGTATCTCCAGAAGGATGCAATTTCGTATAGAGGTATTTAGCCGCCAATTGATATATTTTTGACCAAGAAATACGTGGTCAAGCGTTAATCCCATCATTCTGGGACACCCTGTTACTATAATACTTTGCAATATAAAGGGTGTACTACTTTCGCGGTATAAACAAAAAATTCATTAATTTAAATGGAACCCCCAATTTTAATTGCATTTTTGGATTCTCCGTTAAATTCTATGGACAGTTTATGTAAAGTGTCCTATGTATAAAATTCACTGTTTCCGAGTTATTCAGGAAAATTCAACATTTTTGACAGCTGCAAGGTTCCACAGAAATCAGTGCCGTGCCCTAACTCTTGCGAATTTCGAAATCGATCTTCTGGGATTCGAAGATGACTTAAAAAGCCACGTTTTGTCATATTTGAATTTAAGAAAAAGTCGGTAATTATTTCGTTTAGGGTACACACCTCCGATCGTTCTAATTTTTTAATATGTTATTCTCTAGGCCATTCTGAGCAAGAATATATATATGTAATGTGAGCTGGAGCCTCCTTCATACTTTTTTTTAACTTGAAAATTTATTTTTATTTCTAAAGTTAACTGTTTTACGGGACCGTGGAGTGAATTGGGGTGCTGGGTGGGGTAAAAAACTGACACGATACGACACGACACAACACGACACGACACGGCACGACACGACACGACCCGCATTGTTTGTAAACAAATTGAAACGACGTTTTAGTTAAGTCTTCACAAATTTTTGGAATTTTTTTGTCATATATAAATATATTAGGTCAAATATAACACAAATAAAATGAAAAATTTGAGGAAAATTCATAATTTTCTTTTTTTCAAAATTGAGTTTTTCACTATTTTCAATATTTGTTTTCAATATGAAAGTATCTTACGGGACCGTGGAGTGAAGAGGGGTGCTGGGTGGGGTACATAAAACATGATGTTAGTGTATTTTTCGCAATTTTGGAATTGTGAAATCCTTTTTCAGTGTCGCTTTCGGTACATATCCTAAAATTAGAGTGATACAGAGAAGATTAGCATGGCCCCTGCGCAATAATGAAACGCAGTGGAACCATATTCTTAGTTGGGAAAGCAAGATAAGGTAAAGTAAGGTAAGGTGTCATTATTGCGCAGGGGCCATGCTAATCTTCTCTGTATCACTCTAATTTTAGGATAT
>JABRWK010000303.1:0-14948 GCA_013372445.1 Hypothenemus hampei | reverse complement strand
GGTACCCTTTCAGAAATAACCAGAAATTTATTAATTTAATAAAAACTTTTGATAATTAGACTCCTATCGACTTTGGCGCGATATCACTCAAATTACAGACTTTTAAAGATTTAACAAAAAATACCACCTTATAGAGCACAAAATTTGGAATCATTTGATATGGGATATACCTGTCTACGATGTACCGTTGGTTTCTAATTAATTTTTAAAATTATTTTTGACAACTGGTTATGAATTGTCAACTGATTAGCAACAAAATGTCTCCAAAATACGTCCGCAGCCCGCCAAATTTAAACATGTGCTTATGAAAATGCGTAGCATTAAACACATTTATTGAACTTTAAAAAATGTATTTTTGATAAAATTTATGACGTAATTTCAATTCAAAAATAATTTTATGTAATGCAATTTTAATTGCTTATTTCTGTCGTACCCTTTTACTGCAATATGGTTCATTTAACTTTACGAAATCATCTTGAAATGTAGCAGAATCTTCTTCATTATCTATTGCGTCATATCCATTATCTATCTGTAGCCTAAAAGCTGCGCCAAAGCTATCAAGAAGTTCCTTTTCCTCTTTATCATAAAAGTTTTCAAGAGATTCATCAGAAACGTCCACTTCTGTACAATTTAAACAGGATTGTCCATGGAACCCTAAGCATATATTTGAACACTTTAGGTCTGCTTTTCTGTAACCACATCGTTTGGAACTACTACCTTGGCACGAACAAAAAATCATCTTCAATAATCTGTCTGGAGCTGGTGGTTCTTTATTCATCACCGGGAAGAATACTCCATTTTTTAGTTCCCAACCCCAGTTACTTGGACTGAGTTCATCGTTACCCAGCCATTTCTGCACTTGGAAGTAAACACGCCAGACATGTTCTTCTATGGCACCAGCTGTGGGAGGAAGCTGTGCTAGTCTGACTGCTGTTGTCATGTGTGCTGCAGAACTTTTGAAACGATCGCATCGAAATTCATTAATTGAAGTCTGCTGCTTACCAGCGCCGTATAAAGCTAATGTCAATCGTTCACCTGCAGTCTTGATCTCCTCTCTAGATGATTGTGGGTCATTAAAGATGCCAACATCGGTCTTCAGCTGTTTATTTTTCTCCAAAACTTTAAAAATAGACTTTTTCCCTTTATGATAAATTGCACTCGTTGTGTCACATCCAGTGAAGGCATGACTGAAGAGCAGAATATCTCGAAAATGATTTTGCTTCAGTGTAGAGTAGACCTTGATGGCAACTTTTCCCGCTGTTCTTTTACAAAATAGATTACGCGATTGGGTGGGGTTAAGGCCGTGAGGAGTACTAAAAGATCTACATCTTGACCAATCACCGCTACTCTTTCATTTGTGTCCAGCTGTTCAATAGCAGTTAGGGCAATCAATCGGTCAGCATCTGCAATCGCTTGTTGAACCGAGATTCCAGAAGATGTCAAATGAATTTTTAAGAATCCAATCAACCGTTCTTTATTTTTATTATTTAATAAAAACTTTGATTGATTCACTTTGACATGCATATTTTTTTCGAAAAGGATTTCCATGCCTCGGTTGTTTCTGGATCGTCTAAACCGCTCATATGACTTAATTCCAAGATCTTCTTCTCCGTAATCATCAAAAATAACTATAACATTCGTTCCATAATGGTTTCGAATAAAATTTTCGTAGAGCTGAAAAATGTCTCTATACGTACTTCCGATTGGCCACACAACTTTATGAAGCAAAAATCCCCCGTCAATAATGATCTTACACTGAGAGAAAGTGATAGAATTTGCTGGGTCTGCATTGAATATATCGAAGAGTTCGGACTTCTTAGATTTTCTCATGACACCTTCTTCATCAAATAATGAAAGTGGAAATGGTGCCAACTCATATTGAAGAGCATTGTTAGCCAACTCGATTTCATCCTTCATTACTGCAACGATTCGTTGAAATAGAAGAGTGTTATTCGCAGGTACAATATCATCTTCATTTTTTATACCATGTTTAGAGCAAGCGATCGATTTCACACAATTCTTCCTTGTCAATTTAACATCTTGAGCACTCTGTCCAACCATTAATTGTACTGCTGCTATCCCTATTTCCATGGCCTTGTCACAGTTGACCTCCTTGCTAGCACACATTCCATCCCCAATGGACATTAGCTTTCCACCATCCGTTGATGCAAATGGATCATGTTGCTTGAACCAGTTGACAAGTTTTTGATAGTCTTCTGTATCCCGTTTAATTCTACTGTCTTGCAGCTCTACGTGTTGCTCAGAAGTTCCTGATCTCACATTACAAAAATTCTCGAATGCTTCAATAACTGCATATGCTACTGGCATACTAGCAGTCCACCTTGCGAGGACACCCTCCTTGTTTATTCCACGACCATTTGTAAGACCTCCAGACACTTTCATTGTACGCATTAAGGTTTGTTCCACCGCCATGTCTGTCCAAATGCCACACCATTTCTTATCTGTTCGCCGAATAGTGAAGAAACCTTGTCTCGTGAATTTATCATACTCATTAAAGTCCATGATTTCTGGTAGTCGTGCCATATCTTGTAGGTAAATATGAGCTGATTTAGCGTAATTAAAATGTCCAGTTGCATGGAAAAAAGGCAGCATGTCTCGTATACACTGGAGATGAAGCTCCCAATTTCCAAGACGTTGTGCTTCGATGAATTGCATCAATATAGTGACACAATGATAATATTGTAACCATAATCTCGATGTACGTCCATTACTCGCAACATCGTCCATGATCTCCAGAATCTTAATTGAAATTTTCTGAAGCTTTTCGTCTTCATTCAGTTCTTCTATTTTTGGTGGTTGAATCTTAAAATTTTTCAAAAGACTCTTTACATGTGAAACTTCTTCATCATCAATTATGTTATCACGTTGAACCAGGATAGTTCCCAGCGCTGCCTAAACCAGCAAATGTCCTCTAATTGCTCTGCTAATTGCATGTCCCAAGAACATTTGGTCAATTGTATTCCCAGCGTAGATAAGGCATAACACTTCTTTTAAGCCACTGCCGTCCATCAATTTTCCTATACTAAAAAGGAACGACATTGTCATATGAAGACCTCCAAGGATGGTAACCACATTGCTGAATTCTGGGTTGCTAGCAACAATATTCCTTGCTTTGATGTAAATTGGTTGGTCAGCAGTGAAGAAGCACGTTTTTTGTCCTTCTCTAAGAGTTTCAAGTTGGGCATAATGAATAACAGTGTTAATTGTGTCTGAATTCGATGGTGACATATTCACAAAAGGTAGAATGCAGATTTGTGAGACATTGTAATTCTTTGGATATCGATTTATCGCCTCCATGTAACCTCCAAAGTTAGGTATATGTTCAATATTTAAAGATTTAGCCAATATGTAAAGTCCGTAGACAAGTGGAATTTTTCGACGTTGACCAATTTGAAATTGAGAAATATCCGAAAATGTAACAGATTTCAATCCTTGTTTGTTATTCCCTCGATCGCAGTAGACAACTGGAATGTGCACTTTTGATGCCAACTCACGAGCTATAGGTGTACGTGTCAGTTTTTCTATTGGCCCTTGCTTACTGAGTCCCTCTTTTGGAGTCATACAACAAATACCTCCCATGCTATGGAAAACATTAAATCCATCCAAAGTATCCGCATTATGATCAGCGTTATCGAAGACGTATTGAAGAAAAGTTCCTTGCTTGATTTTTTTATTGTAACTCATAATAGCCGGAGCTTCATATAAACTTATACTGCTGTAGGAGGCACAAAAGCCAAGCTTATGCAGCACATCTATCAGTAATCGCGAGCCAAATTTTCTCATTAAGTAGACGCCAGTAGCAAGTTGGATTGATGAAATAAATGTTCGTGGACAAACATTTGAGATTATTGCATGGGCAATGCTATTGCGTTTCGTGTCTATTTTTTCCTCTTTGCCTTTCTTGCCATTCTTTAGTATGATATTCAAAAAAATCCCCAGGGTTTTTGGAATATCAATTTCAACGTTGTCCAACAGCTCTTCAGGTGGAAGATAAGTAGATGTTTCATATGGATGAAATTTTATATCTTCAAGAATGATGTCAGCTGCTGCACGAACTACACGCAATTTCTCTTCATCTTCATTACTAGCTCGATTCTGATACCAAGAATCCTCCAGAACCTTGTAGCTCCTATTACGGAAGCAAACAATGGTTGGCCTTGATTCTCTTTCAAACATCATAATCTCTTCACCGAATCGACGTTGCAACTTCTGCTTTAATGTTGTCGTTGTTGTTGTGTATCCTTCCATCTTACTCAATAATTCTGAAAGAGTAAATTGAGAGTCGTTGCTTTCTATCATGTACTCGCAAACCTAGAAAATGAACATGTTGTTATGAAAGTAATTTATTTATTTATAAGCTTCAATGAATTTTTTGTAACTTAAATTTTAATAAAGATAGAAAATAATTAAATTGGTATACCTGTTCAAAATCAGATTCTAAATCTGCTATTGGTGGTCGTTTCCTAGGTTTGTTTGTTGAAATCTTCGTAAATTGATCGTAGCACAAAACATGGTATCGTGCTTTAACATCTAACAAGATCGTATTTTCAATTCTATTCTGGACATCTTGACTCCACTGATCTTGGCGACGCTCAATCACATCTTCTATACGTTGCTGAAGATGTTGAGTAGAAACGCACCTTCCAGACTTATTCAGCGGTACCCATTTTTAAGCACATAAAAAGCAGTTCATTGAAAAATCAAATACAGGTTTTTCATTAAGTTGGGAAAATGATGTAGAACTCGTAGAGTTTTTCGATAAATTGTATCTTGTACGACACAACTCATGCACTTGTACTTCTTTCAAATTTTCTAAGCATTGCCATAAATTGTCTCTTCGAGCTTGACTTTTAGCAATGAAACTGGCTATTCCTTGTTGCTTCATTCCTTTTAATTTATAACCATTGTTCAAATTTTCTTTACAAATAAAACACTTATCTACACAAGACATCTTCACAAATATAAATTCAAAAATAACACGAATAAGACCAATGAACAATTCACTATGAACCTTACAGTGACATTGAAAACTTAATGTGCTTCATCTGCCAATTACAGGTAGTACAATGGAGACACAAATTAATAAATACTAAAAATTTTATCAAAAATACTTTTTTTAAAGTTCAATAAATGTGTTTAATGTTACGCATTTTCATAAGCACATGTTTAAATTTGGCGGGCTGCGGACGTATTTTGGAGACATTTTGTTGCTAATCAGTTGACAATTCATAACTAGTTGTCAAAAAATAATTTTAAAAATTAATTAGAAACCAAAGGAGCATCGTAGACAGGTTTATACCATATCAAATGATTCCAAATTTTGTGCTCTACACGGTGGTATTTTTTGTTAAATCTTTAAAAGTCTGTAATTTGCATGGTATCGCGCCAAAGTTGATATGAGCCTAAATATCATAAGTTTTTATTAAATTAAAAAATTTCTGGTCATTTCTGAGAGGGTACCTCTTCAGAATATGATTCTGTAGATTTTTCTCTTTCGATTGGTAAATAAATTATCTACAGGCGATTAATCTTTAGAAAAAAGTTTAAATTGACTGTACTAATTAGGAAACTAAACTATGATTGCTCAATTTCAGACAATGAGACCTTGCATTTCGATTTCCGTATTTCCGTTGCCATAGGTGAGCTCTATGTATTTTACTGAGCACTTGGAAACTTTACCTCAGGATCGTGATCGTATTCTAAAGCATTCTAATTTAAAAAGTTCTTTAGACAATTAAGATACCTATCTAGTGATATGAAATGGAAATACATAGAAATTAAATGAACATAAGCGTATTGATTTTTATTGGGTACCAAAATACAGTTTGGCGCACTAATTTTGACCAGCTTGAATATTTCCGTTATTTTTGGAAAAATGATAAACATTTTTTAACGAAAGTGGTAGTCAAAGGAATTGTAATACGCTAGTAATAATTTTCTTCGAGTGAAGGCGCTTAGGAGATATCAAGGTTAACTTCATTTTTTTAAAAGGAATGCTGTACTTTTTTATTAGCAGAGTCTAGACGAATACAACCATGTATAATTAAAAAAAAATGTTTTTTAATTTTTTTTATTTACTTTTTATCATTGTAAATACTCGAATTGATGTCCATTTACATTAATTAACGTTAAAATCATTGAAAAAAAAACGTAAATACTCAATCTGATCAAAATTAGTGCCCCACCCTATATGGAAATCATGTTTAAATTACGAGAAGAAACTACTAAATTGAATCAGATGTGAAATTCTTCAGTTACTTTTTTAATGATCAATATTTCTCGATCAGTTTCTTCAATTTGTGAACAGCATTAAAAAGTATAGTAATCTTTCATTTTTGTTGAGATTGTCACGAATGTCAAGCCGTTATTATGGATTTTTCGGATGAAAATAGTTAAATTTTCCCTCCTTTGACTTTTTGTTCTGATGGTTTTTGCTCATTGTTAGTAGTATATGGTAGATATAAGTTTTGTTCTAACACGATACAGTTGCACCTTCCAGTAGACCATTTTAGAACTACTCGAATCAATTCTCTACGTAGACGTTAAATTTGCGTGGTTTTCTGGTTCATATAAAAAATGTAGGTATAGATTCGAAACGATTTAATTGGACTGTGTACTGCTTCATTTTTCTTACTATTTTTTTCATATTTATTTTGTTTTAGCGTAAAATTGGTGCGTACAAGTATCTTTCATGGTTTTATTTAAAAAAACACTTTTCACAAATTAAAATAATATACATAAGAATGGACGGAGATCTAATTTTTTTAAAATAAAATTTAACACGGGCCAAAATTCATGGTTCGATCTCTGGAGCCGAAATATTTAAAATTCAAATTATTGTATATTTTTAGAGAACTTTTAATTATATATGAGGTTTTCCTGTTATTTTTATCAATTACATTTAATAGAAGGTGTGTATAAAATATATGCACTTAGCGCTCGATTAAAATATTGCAAATCTGCGCCGTGTGCATATTTTCTATGCATGCCTTCTACTAAAAAAAATTGATAAAAATATAATAAAAAGAAACCTCATATGTAATTAAAAGTTCTTAAAATTATACAATAATTTGAATTAAAAATCTTTCAGCTCCAGGGACCGAACTATGAATTTTGTCCAAAATTTTAAAAATTGCAGAAAAAAATTTAACCCAAAAAAATCCCAAACTATTTGTAGTATACGCTAAATCTATACCGAAAGGATAAATATCATATAAGAAAATTCTTTTTTATTTCATGAAAAATCTAGACATTTCATGATAATTCTTAACAAATCTTACCGTTATTCGGCGGTTGACGAACTGTCTAGACTTTTCATGAAGTGTCAAATTTCAGTAAACGCCTGCAACATATACACTGCGGCCTTAAGGACCTACTTGATGTGTATATCATATATGCATATGGCGCTTAACAGGTTAAAATAATTAAAAGGTAAATATTTCTTTCATATCCAAAATTCCATAAGCCAATGTGTCCTTCGTCACAAATGATATTTCCAAAAAATAATTATAAAAAATGGCTGGAAAACGCAACACTCATTACCATAATAAAACAAATTCCTGAACAATTCTGTGGATATTTGGCAAACCCTAATATATCACTTTTACTAATTTTACAGAAAACTACTTTATTTTGAGAGGAAATAATGACTTATCAAAAAAAAGGCATCTGATTTGGGTAAATATTTACAGAATTAACCAAAAAGGCAATATGCAGCAAATGCGCATATTAATTCAAATCAGTTTCTTATTTTAACTATGTATTGAAATGACTGTGGAAATCTATGCACGAAAGATATCAAGTTAGATGGATCATCCGATAAATGGTAATTTTTTTGTTAAAATGTTCAGTTTAACTTTTTGTACATAATTCTAATGGTACAATGTGCATGTGTATAGTGGAACAAATCCACAGTATAAGTATAAGCGCATTCAAAATGTTTGGCGATTTTAAAGTTTAATAACTCGCAACCTAATTGTTTAAAAAATTTGAAAAATTTACATAAGGTAGAACATTTATTTAATTTTAAGAATAACATTTGATAAATGATGACCATTCGTGGCTACAAATAACTCCAGACAAGACACCCAGTTTTTAATGGCTTTTTTCGAAACATCTGGAGTAATTCTTTAAATGTTGAATACGATCATATTCCTTCCCCTTCGTTGCTATAGACATCTGAATTTAACCTGGTTTCAACAAGATAGTGCAACATGCCATACAGCAAGAAACCATGGCAATCTTCGACCATGCATAATCTCTAAACGTGCTCGAATCGAATAGCCACCTCGCTCGCTCAGTTTTATTTCCCGAGATTTCTTCTTATGGGGTTATTTGAAGGCGAAGTGTAGCGACTCCGATCGGCCGAGGAACTTGGTCCAATTAAAAAATCGGATTCGTAAGGAAATTTCAAGAATTACTTCAGATATTACGACAAAAAAAACAGCAGAAAAGGGGTGTCTCGCCTTAATTAATTTTTGGTCATCATTTATCAGATGTTGTATTTTTTCATAAAACTGAATACATTTTTTACCTTATATAAATTTTTCAAATTATTTGAGCAATTACGTTGCAAGTTATTCAACTTTAAAATCGTCAAAACATTTTGAATGATTCCATATACAGTGTATAGGTACAATATACTAGGGAGGCAACAAATTAGATTTTTTTGTTTATTTATCTTATTTCTTTGTTCATTTATCTTCATCATAAATAAACAGCTAATTTAAAAAATTAAACATATACATCATAGGCGTGCTTAAAAAAATAACAGGTTAGATGTCCATATGATCCTTCACTTTCCCCATTTTTTTACCCAAATTGTAAGAATAGCCCATATGATTGTATTATGCACTACTGGCCAATTTCAATAAAACATTTAAAGAAACAAAAATATTTCTATTAAATTATTAAAAATTTTCTTCAACTGGCTGCAAATTACATATAATGAGGATGGTGCATGAAAATAAAAAGTAGCAGAAGAAAAATGTAATTATTTCCACTGAAAAAGCCAATAATTAATGGTTTGACTTAATAATTTGTAACATCCTATAAGTTGTTTCACCTCTTTCCTAAGTTTTGTTTCGTTTTTATTAAAAATGACATTGAATAATTTTAATTTCATGAAAATTGCTTAAACCTTCATTAAAACCCATTTATTCATATTTCCATAAAACAATCACTCCTCAACAGGTTTTGAAAAATTTTAGTTTAAATTGAGAAGCAATTTTTTTACAGAAAAGTGATAATTTTCGGAAAAGATCCAAATATGCGCATGTGAAAGAATTCAATCGATATGCAAGAAGGTACTTCGGATTTTACATTTTTTTCGATGGAATATATTTTGAGAAACAGACCCCATCACTATCACCAGTAAAATGGATTTGTTTCTTTAAAAATTAATATTTTTCTTTACCAAGTTTTCGTCAGATGACCAGCCTTGATCGCAGGAAATCATTTATTTACACACAAGAACAAAATGAAAAAATCTAAAAGTCATTGCCAATGTCACGGTAAATCAACGACGACCAATGTCAATTTATTTATTAGATTTCTGTTCGAGTTGAAAAAACTAATTTTTTTCTTCTTATCTTAATAAAAATGTCCTTGTCTCAAATTCGTACACGTGTTTTTATCGATTAATATGTCAAGGGTTTATGCCGGTTTTGAAAATATCCGGTTGCGTTACAACTGTTCGTACACATTCTTAAGGGACACGTCCTTTTGATTTAGACCCCCTAGGTAATTTCATATTATATTTTGGATTGATGAAATTCACATACTAACGAATAATAATGGAAAAATTATTATTATCAATGTTAATGAGGTGGAAGCTATGGCTTTTCCAGATCATCGATCGGATTCTTTCTAGTAAAATTTTCTCAAATAATAAGGAAACTTTTTACCTTCATTATATTTCTTCCTCTCGATTGGGCAAATCGGCCATATTTATATTGTTTTCCTCACGTCACTTTTTCCAAGAAAAATATCCGCTTAGCGGACATTTTTTTTATATTATAGTATAAAGGTCACAAATTTCTCAATAATTTGTTACATTAGTACTGTCTTTCTCTATACCAAGTAGTGGAACTGACAGGAAGTATCCCAAAACGGTTAGATTTAGGTATAGGAAAACCTAATAAGTATTTAAGAAGCTTAATATCTACAATTTATAAATTTAAAAATATATTTTAAACAAGAAAGTTAATATGTAGTAGATACTATAGTAGTCATTGTGACTATTATAGTCAAAATGACATTAATTTGCTGTATTTTAAAATCTGCTTTGCTAGCATGTAATGTACAAGCCTACTGTTGATGTCTAAGACACTTTTAATAAGTAAATATACTTTAAAAAAAGACTTCTGTTTACAATGAGGAAATTTGTGTTTGCCTGGCACGTAGTGGTATTAAATGTATCGATTATAAGTTATTTCCAATTTACAGTTGTCTTTCTATTGCATGCGGATCCCAATTGGAAATACAACATTTAAAAATGCCTGGTAAAGTTTCTATTTCAAATTTCAGCTTCTTGAGATTCCTTGAGACCAAAAATCAAAGCTGTTTGGATTTGTGTGCTTACGCCATTTTATTGCCACCCTACCAGCCTCTAATATATTAATACGAAAATTTGTTTCTCAGTGTATGTAGTGGATATCGTCATTTTCTCTCTTAATTCGTAAAATTTTTGTCAGTGTAATAGTCGCCACTTATTTTGAACCCACTATGTCATATGGGAATGTCGCTTCTGTGTTATATGTATTCTGTGGTTCCAGTCTCAGTTTTAACTGTCACAACTCGGGTTACTCCGTTCCTTCCAGGATGAATCTCTAATACTCTTCCTCTGGGCTAAGTCATTGAAGGACAGTTATCTTCTTGTATCAACAGCAGTGAGCCTATACGTAAATTTTCATTTTTCTGATATTGCCACTTATTTCTATTCTGAAGATGATGCAGATAATTCCTTGACCACTGCGCCCAGAATTGTTGTCCCGTGAATTGCAAATGTTGATATCTTTTAACGTCGAGTAAGAGCCGTTAAGTGATGTCCAATAGAAAATGTGCCGGTGTAATACATTGTAAGTCGTTTACATCGGAGGATAGGGGTATCAAAGGACGGGAATTCATAATTGCTTCAATCTGAGTTAGTAGGGTGTAAAGCTCTTCATAAGTTAAATGAGATCGATTCAAAAGTCGCCTAAGATAGTGTTTACATGATTTAACAGATGTCTCCCAAATCCCGCCAAAGTGCGGAGATCTGAGGGGAATGAAATGCCAGTTGATCCTTGAATCCAAAAGATATGCTAGTATATTTTCAGATTTGGTTATCCCTTCCATTGACAACAATTGGTTATTGGTACCAACAAAATTAGTAGCATTATCCGAATATAAGTTACAACAAAAGCCACGACGAGAAACAAATCTTTTTAACAGACTAATAAAACCATCACTTGTCAAATCGGTAATCAATTCAATGTGAACAGCTTTTGTCGCTAAACATATGAATATACATACGTAACCCTTAATTAATTTTTTATTTCGAATTTTTCCGTCCTTCAAACGGCCCGGCATAGTCAACACCTACATTCATGAAAGGTCTTGAAGAGGTTACCCTGACGGCAAGGAGATCAGACATTTTTGGAAAATAATGCACAGGCTTTGCTTTAAAACAATGAATACAACTTCGTATATATTTTTTTACAACTCTAGCACCACCTATAATCCAATACTTTTGCCTTATTTGAGATAGCGTCCCTTGGGCTCCAGAATGTAAACTTCTTTCATGTTCATGACGAATTATGAGTATAGTTAATGGATGATTAGTTGGTATTAATATTTGATGTTTCTGATCATAAGTTAAGTTTGATTGGCATAGTCTACCTCCCACACGTATGATTCCGTCTGAATCAAAAAAAGGAGAAAGGGCTTTCAGTTTACTGTTTGAATTAACTTCATTTTGTTTTTGCAAGAGTTTAATAGCAAAAATTTGACTTTGAACTACTCGAAGTAAAATTTTAGTAGCTTGTTCTATTTCGTCGATACGCAAACATTCTACTTTATCAATTGAAAATATCATTTTTTTCTTCGAGTGAACTTTATCTTCTGAGGCAGTTATAATTGATGCCTTTAATACATTAATAAATTTTACACAATACGCTGTAGCTCGGACAAGAATTTGAAATTTAGAGCATCTGTTAATAATGCCATTTAGCTCAAAAATCGGCATTTCTCTTCTAGTGATCAAAGAGGTTTTCATTTCACTTGAAGGAATAAGTTTTCGGGAAAAATTAGAAATATAATTCTTCTTTGGCCATAATAACATATCAAATTGTAAAAACTGGGGACCTTGAAACCATAAATTGGAATGATTCCCGTTTGTGATGTTGGTTCCTCTACTGATTATATCAGCAGGGATATTTTCGGATGATATGTAATACCAGGTTTCTACCTTGGAAAAGGCCTTTATCTCAGACACACGGTTTGCCACGAAAGTTTTCCAGATTTTCGGTTCATTGCTTATCCAAGAAAGGACGATAGTAGGATCGGTATATAGAAACGTTTGATCAATTTGCAATTTTAGTGACTTTATAACCTTTTTAGTTAATTTTGATAAAAATACAGCACCGCATAATTCCAATCTGGGTAGAGTTATAACCTTAAGAGGTGCCACACCAGATTTCGCATACAGTAA
Source organism: Hypothenemus hampei (assembly GCA_013372445.1). Taxonomy (NCBI): domain Eukaryota; kingdom Metazoa; phylum Arthropoda; class Insecta; order Coleoptera; family Curculionidae; genus Hypothenemus; species Hypothenemus hampei. The sequence goes on along the minus strand of JABRWK010000303.1, from coordinate 2,236 downwards.
ACAGGTTTTAATATCGCCCTCATTATTTACTGATCGTAAGTAAATGCATGCGGCGTATGCTAATTCACTTGCGTCCGAGAATCCATGTAACTGTATAACCACTGGATTAGAAAGTAAAACATGACGAGGTATTTTGATTGATTCTATTGCGATTAATTGGGATTCCAAATCTAACCATTGATGGTAGATATCATCTGGTACATTATCTTTCCAATCAATATTTAATTGCCATAATCTTTGTATTATCAATTTGGCTTTGATAGATACAGAATAAAAAAGAATAAAAAGTCCCAAAGGATCAAATATCCTTGCAATGAAAGAAAATATTGTTTGCCTGGTGACTCGCTCTACTCGCTGTAGCTGACCTTTATATACTAATTCATCTGTTGTAGGGTTCCAAGAAACACCAAGTGTTTTGACACATGAATTATCTCCGATTATATAATTAGATGACTGATTTGATTTTGGCTCTATTAATACTGCATTTTCGTTTGATTGAAATTTCCTTATTTCAGATCCATAATTTTTAAGTAGATTGATCATATTTTTCTTTATTTCGATAACGCTGTCAATATCAGTAGCCCCAGTCAAAAGGTCATCGACATAAAAGTCGGAATCAATAATTTCACATTCAGTTGGAAATTCGCTAATATTTTCGACCGCAATTTGTTTAAGACATCTCGTGGATAAAAATGATGAGCTAGCAACCCCGTACGTAACGGTGTTCAAGTGGTATGACTTAATTTCTTCAGTTGGCGATTCTCGCCATATAATTCTTTGTAAATTCCGCTGAGTAGGATTAACTAAAATTTACCGATACATCTTTGTCAGATCACCTGTGAGTACTACATTATGTTTACGAAAACCTATTAAAATCGAAAATATGTCATCTTGTATTGTCGGACCCGTTTTCATGACATCATTTAATAATAAATTGGTGGCTGTTGTACAAGATGCGTCAAAGACGATTCGAGTTTTGGTGGTAGTACTATCAGGTTTACTGACACTATGATGTGGCCAATAATAAATAGGCGCTGTCAGCTTGGTTTCAGAATCAACCTTAGACATATGGTCTAATCGTTCGTACTCAAACATAAATGCCTTATAATCTTGGTATAGATCGGTAGAATTAATTAAATGTCTTTCAGTACAAAACCATCTTTTTTCTGCTATTTTGTAAGAGTCACCTACTCCTTAAAATTATCCTTTAAGGGCAAGTTTACAACAAATCTACCACTTGAATCTCGTGTTGTTGTTTTTACGAATAATTGTTCACATTAAGATTCTTCACGAGTCATTGGTTTTGTATTTCAAGCGACTTCCTCAATAGACCAAAACTTTTCTAAATCAAATTCATTTGATAGCAGATAATTGGTTGACAATACATGCGCATTTGGGCTTAAATGTTTTGTACGAGAGATGTTTCCAGCTAGAATCTATCCAAGTAGTATTTTTTGTAGTATTGGTAGGTGTTTTCCAAGCTTGATTTGACCTGTTTGAAGGAGTCTAAAGAATAAGTCACAACCTAATAATAAGTCAATTCGACCCGGAACTCCCAAGTCTGTGTCCGCTAAAGTTATTTCTTCTGGAATATTGAATTTAGACTTATCAAGTTGCACTAATGGAACAAAATTAGAAATTTTTTCAATTACAAAGAACGGGAAAGTGCCTTCAAAATTATGGTGCATTGAACAAATTGTAATATTTACTTCTTTATCAATATTTATTCGAATTTCATTTATTCCACAGACGCAAACCTAGTTTATCGACTAGATTTTTTGTGACAAAGTTGGATTGTGATCCGCTGTCCAATAATACACGGCAAGTGATTTTCAAATTGTTTTTGTCTAGTACATGTATTTGTGCAGTTGGTAGCATAGCAAATATGTTGTCCCTTTCATTGGAACAATTTGAAAATATGTATAATGGCAGTTATCGCTGTCACATTTTCAGATGGTAATCCCTGTTTTTATTTTGATGTAAAAATGTGCTATGATGTTCCCCGCACTCCTTACAGTTATTTGTTGACTTACACTCGTTAACTTTGTGTTTAGGACGCAGACAATTGTTACATAATTTCAATTGATGTACTTGTTCAAGACGTTCCTTAATCGGCAAATTCTTAAATTTAGCACACTTAAATATATGTATAATGTGATTCTTTGCAGAGTGGACATGGTGGTGTATGAAATTCGTTACCCGCTTTAGTTGTAATAAATGATTTAAGCTCCGTCGT
>JABRWK010000302.1:30880-77828 GCA_013372445.1 Hypothenemus hampei | reverse complement strand
GATCATCCTGTATAAAAATCTGACAATGTTATCTTTGCTTTAGTAGTTTCAGAAAATGTAGAACTTTTTATAAAGAGTGACTTTTTTTCGAAAAACCAAAGATGAAAAAGTTTTTCCTCTCGTCAACTCCATATGTGCACACACTGTATTTTGAAAACGGTCAAAGTTAGGAAAAAGTGTTTCATATAAAATTTGCTTAGAATTCCATAGAGAATCGAAATATTGAAAAATATACAGGGTATTCCATTTAAAAAAGTGCAAGTTTAGTTGGCCACGGACTTATGACCAACCCTGTATATTTACTTTTTCCATGATTCAATAGATTTTTTTATTCCCTACAACTTTTATCTGAATATTTTTTTGATAAGTGTTGTATTTTAGGAAATAATTGACCGTTTCCATACATTTGAAACACCGTGTATATTTATTATACTTTAGAGCTACTGCAGAGTTATAGAGCGACTTTGTAGTTCTGTAGCATTTACTGAGGATTGATTTACTTATTAAAACCGAATTAAGAATACTTACGGATGAATCCTGCATTTTTTAAAATGATGCCACAAATTAGGTTCATAGCATTGCAAGAGTCGTTCGTATTGTAAACAAAGGGACACCACTCCTTGTGCGTTAGCGCATACTCTATGCAAACGATGCCAATACCGTAAATAAAATGCTCTGAAGGTGAAATACAGCTCCACGGAATTGTTATATAAATAGCAAAACGGAGCTGCATACATGGTGAAACCGTGAAATGGTATCACTCCACTTGGAGGGAACACCAAAGAGTTTTCTGATGTATTCGGTCGTCCCTTTACGCCCACCTGCATAAATGCAGGTTGGTTGGGAAGCTGTTTTAAAATCTCTGCATCGCGTGAAAAACATAACATAACCTAGAAATAAAGATAAGGAAAAGAACAGTGGAAAAATCTCTCATACTTGATAAAGCACATCCTCAAAAACAAAATATTGATCGTCATTAGAGGCTGTCAAATTAATATCTTTTATTATCAGTTTGTCAATCATCAGATCGTATTGCAAAATATTTTTCTTTAATGTATCGAAATGATTTATTTGCTAAAAATAAAAAGTAGCTTAATGAATTTAAAGTAAATTATGTATGTATATATACCAATTGTTTTACTTCGGCACCTAATAATAAAGTCCAAATGCGAGCTCTCAAAGATTTCGGACACCCTTTTTTTAAATATTCTTGAGCAAGTGGTGCGTAGTTCTTCGCTAAAATTTTCTCCCCTAGTGCTATTCTCTCAGCTTCAAAACATGAAAAGTATACATTGGTCGTTATGAAACTGTTGCTATTTAGAATCGATTCCCCTCTGGAAAATTCAGCATAAAGATGCCTCTAAAAAATGCTTATGAAACCTTAATTTATATTATAATAGAAAATTACCAATTCTCCTAGATTCTTGACTTGTAGAGGTAACTGAGCGAATTCCCATTTATGGTTGTCACTAGAAAACAACAAAAGCACGTGTATGAAGTGATAAGTCATATTCAGAAGTTTTTCAAATGAACATCATCCATAAAATAATCCAATTCTGCGTGGAGAGGATTACAATAGGGCTTTTGTTAAAACAATGGCATAACGATATGTACTACGAAACTGTATACAGACATTGATCAAACTGGGACGTAATGAAAATATTACAATTCATTACAACAATATGCAGACGGTCCCGTTTATACTGAGCTCTTAAGGTGCTGAGAAGACAGACGAAAATAGTTATTAAAGAGAATTTCGAGAAAGAATATAATAATCGGTGGAAAACAACGACCAGATGCAAACAAGCACTAAGAATTTTGTTATATTTTTTCAATATCATAATTTTTTGGAATGATTAATTTATGCTCGAGAAGCTTACCTTTTCGGTTTTTCTTTACAGGGTCCTTTAAGTGTAAGTAAAACTTCTAAAAAATCTTTGGGAGCATATACAGGTCTGTATTTATGAATATCTGTCTAAAAACAGGAGAATTCACTGCATTCTTTATTTACCTTATAGGTAAAATTTCAAACCCACTTCAAAATTGCTTAGTTCATTCCATTTACTTAATAGCTCTTCTTTTTCACTATTGGCTCTTAACTTGGCTAAACTGATGCCCAATTCACTACTCATGGAATTCAAGGATTTATGAATTCGTTTGTCCCAATGAATTTGTGCTTTACGGAAAAAAGAATCGTACGGACCTTGCTCTTTTTTCCTTGTTTTCATCCATCGATATACGTTGTTCCTTAGATCTGCCTCCAGGCCATTATCCTGCATGGCTTTCAAGAGGGAATTTCTGAAATCATCTAGTCGTACATTTGGTGTTGACACCAATTTCTGAAATTGTCAAAAATAATCTAAAAATGACAGGAAAATTATTGGAAGCGTAAATATATTTTTTACCTGAATATCTTCATAAAAACTTTTATACTGAGGGAGATTTTTTAAATCTTCACAAATCTTAATTGTCGTATGATGAATACTAAAATCTTTTATTTTCCTCCATGACTATGCACAATATTCGTGAGCCAAATTAACTGTGATCTCAAACAGAAACGTTATGATAATATTACAATTTTATCGATCAAACATGGAAAGGTTATTATGTGTTTTAAGTAAAATAAAGACTCTCAAGAACTAATTCAATTTAAATATAATTTTATTTACAAGTTTATTTAAGTTTCATTGTTTAATTTCCGATGTTGCCAACAACCACAATCAGGCCGCACTATATTCCCATGCATTTTTTCGTTTACAATAAACTCTCCTAATTTTCCAATCACGTGATTGTATTCACTGTTTCCGGTTTTTACTTGTAAATCTCATTCATTTTCTCTGAAATAATAAAATATTTTTAACTATTGCTATTGTTTCAAGCGTTGCTAGGATAATTCTGGATATACTGTAGATATAAGTATAATATTTTTTAAATCGATACAAACCTACAATATGTGGTGGTGCAAGCTAAAACCGTTGCATGTCATAAAATTTAATTACGAAATTTTATTACCAACCTTCACATTCCAAAAATAACAGTTCCCTTGTAAGAATTTAAAACCACCCTTGGGACAGGGGCCAGATTTTACGAACGCTTTTACATTTTGTATTGTTTACATTTGTATTAGCTAGTTTTCGCCGTTTATCTTGCTTTTACGCATTTCCCTTTTATCCTTGAAGTTATTAGACAGGGTTTTTTAATTGCAAATAATAGTATGAAATAGTCTATTATTCCGTATCTTATTTGATATCTTTTAGTTCCAAAACTGTTAAATAGCCGCTCTAAGGAACAAGTATGCCAACGAGTAACATCGTTGATTTTCAAGATGATGACGTATAGTGGTTTTTGTTTTGCATGGATCGTGTAGACTGTTTTTGAGCTTTTGGTCCTGACATCATTGAAGATTAATTCTTGTTCAACACTATGATGAGATGTGTAATGTGTCAAAAAAATGTCAAGTTGGATATCATTTTTATTTTTTTGGGGGAAAAGTCATGAGTGATAATTCGAATTTAATTTCTTTAATTTAATTTTTGAAATGCCCAACAAGTAAATATTGAGTTCCCTGAAAGCTTAATGAGTGACTATATTTAATTAAAAAAATTAAATTCCAATTGTCACTGATGACTTGTTCCCAAAACGCTTGAAAAAAATAACATAAGCTTCGACATGACTTTTTCGTTTTTTCTTTGTCTTTTATAACGTCAGAGCTAAAAGCTCAAAACAGACTATATTTTATTTTTTGAGAGTTACTTATTACATCATAATTGGTTGGAGCTACCTTACAAAGCAGAATTAATGTTTAGCAGCTATTAATGTTTAGTTGTGTTTGTTACAGATTCTCAGATGCCGTGCATGCTAAATGATGAGTGACGGTAACATTTTAAAAGTGAACTGTAGGAGTTAAGGACAAATCGATATGAAGGAAAAAGAAAACTCTATCATCTTCAATATAAGGGCTGTGATTTAAGGTAGGATATATTTTATTTCGCAAAATAAAAAAAATAAGAAAAAAAAAAGAAAAGAAGACGCCATTTTTGTCTTCTTTCGAGTAGATTGATATCGTGCGAAATCCTATGTTTTAACTGATCTTTTTTTGTTTTTAACATACAGAGTGTCCCAGTGCTACTGGGATAAATTTTAACGGGTTGTAAAAGTAATAATTGTACACCATTTTTGTTAAAAAACCTACAACGTCAAACATTCCAGTGCTCTTACAGCTGTTCAAATTTTCCTCATAGCTAAGCGCATGAGGTTGCAGTGCTGCAGCTCTGCTTTTCTTTCGTTACTGCCAGCCAGTCTATAAACAATATGTTTACATTTTTGTTTGCTTGTTATTTTTTTAAATTTTTCGCGTGCGCGCAATTCACTGCTAATGCGATACGAATTATGTGTTCGCCGGAGATAAATCCAACAACTATTATATGTAACTATTATATGTAAAAAGCAACGCCGCAATTCACAACTATGGGCCTGACTTAGCCGTGACAATCAGCTAGTGCCCATATCTATGTGCTGCAACCCTACAACCTCATGCGCTACAATAGATATAATCCTATGACAATAGATATAATTCGATAACAATATTTCTAAATGATCATTCCTTGATTATAGAGCCGTACTTCAAGAAAAAGTAAATATGTCCAACAGTTTATTTTGTTTCGATATAATATTTGTTTGTTTGTGCGCCTTGAACCAATCCTTTTTGTGAATTGATATTTTTTTCGGAAGAATTGAAAGAATTTGATTTCTAAAAGTATCATTATTACCGTTTTGTTGTAGATTATCTGGACATTTAATCGGTGAGGGTTTGTCCATTGCATGCTCACTAAATACCAACGGCGGTCTGTAATCGTATTTTTGAGTAGTCAGTGGAATTTCCCAGCCATCTGGTAATCTATATATTTTCTTTTCGCTTTCCAGTAATTTTCTTCTAATATCTGCTTCAATATTGCAGTAATCCACTTGATAGGTGCTTTTCCCATTCAAAAGTTGTTCTCCTTTTATAATTATATGATCAACTGGTTCTTTGAAATACATTTCACCGATTTTTGGTTTTGCAATTTTTGTCTAGAAGAAATGTAGGGTTTTTTTATGTATTTTAATAACCAATAACTGACTTTTTCTAAATAATTGTCGCACATTTCGATTGGAGGCTTTATTAAGGCATTTTTGTCAATTTCCAAAAATGTTTTGCTACTTTCATCTAATGGATCTTTGAATTCTTGTTCGATAGTATATTTTACTTGACTACAAAAAATCTTGTAATCACCAAAAGAACTAATACATGTATATTTTTAAACCTTTAATTTTCTTGGGAATATAATCCTTATTATATATGGTCAAATAAGGGCCGAATTTTAAACGTTCCTCCAAACTCATTTTAAAGCTTTTCACGATTGACGTTTAATCTGTCACTATTATATTTTCGTAGGTAAAAAACATAAATTTACGTGCGTCATGGCTCAAGCTTTTATTTCCACTTATAAAAAATCCTTTAGATGGCATCAGCAGCTCAAAATAGACCCGTAAAATACTAGTAAAACAGTAGAATATAGCAATGATAAAGATATAATTTTTCTGTAAGATGCGATTCGAGAAATTTACCAAAATTTGAACCAGAAGGCGAAACGGATTTAAACAAGGAACTAGATGAAGAACTTAAAGATATTTCAAAGATAAAAAAAGCCATTCATAAATTTTATTTGGCGCGAATGAGATCTACATATTACATTTCTTATTGTGACAAAATCGAAAAATGTCAAAAAAATGTATCAAGAAGCTCGTCTGGTATCTTCAATCGTAATATCTATCCAGATTCTCATTCAATATATATATATATTTTAGTTATGTCAAAATTAGATGAACTACGCGACTCATGCCAGGAGGGCTTACAGGAAACTTTTGAAAACGAACTATTAGAATATTGTAAAAATTTGTACAGTAATAAGAATAAAAAATTATTCCACCTTTGGATACCACTAGAAATAGTTAGACACGCTTATTGCAACTTTTATATTTCATAAAAAATTACATATTTTAAAATTTCAGTTTTTGGTTATATGAGGCCCACAAGACTTTTAACACCCATAAGTATCTATCAACACAAATACGGAAGAATAGCATATGACATTCTTAAAAAAGCTCACAAAAGTGATGGAATTATTCAATAACTATTCGGAATTTATGTACATGTAGTTCTGGAATTACATATTTAATGGAAAATAATTAAAATGACTTTTTCAAGATATATTATTATTCAAGAACAAGTAATTTTCAATTTATTATTTCGATTGCCTACTCAAATAAAATTTATCGGAATAGTAAAAATTAGTCTTTTTTATAAAAAATTCTTCTAGCGCTTAGTGAGCTTTCACACTAAAAAGTTGTAGGCTACATACTACGTGCTGTCTGGAAACAGGAAGCACATTGTCTATATCAATTCATATATCTGCTGTCCGACTTTGATATGAACGAATTGATTTATTTATATAAACTTTAAAAGAAGCAGCACGTAGCATGCGACTTTGATGTGAAAGTCCATTTAGACTGCTGAGAATTCGACTGTAAGGCAATCTTCAAATGTGTGTATTATTTTTTGCATCAGTATTATTTTGGCCTTTGTGTGAGGAATTACTAGGTTATACATAGATATGAATTGTACTATATTTTTGTTCTTAAATTTGCTATAAATAGAGTAGAAAATCCGTTAAAATACATTTATTGCACATGATTTCTAAAGGGAACCTATCGGTTTTTATGAAACATTATAAATTTTTATCGGCAGTCAATGTGCTAGATACAATTCGTATATTTCGTAGATACTAAAACAAAAATTCAAATTCAAAAACTTTTTTAATCTGAACTAATACAAGATAAGGATGGCAATTATAAAAAAATAATGAGTTAACCCTCCGGCGGGTGTGCTTTTCATAGATTCAAGAGTGGGCGCACTGCGGTTTTTTCACTGCAAACAGAAATTTCTGTATTTTTACTCTAAAATATGCAATAATAAGAATACTAATCAGATACTCTTTTATTTGTAAAATTAAGTATAAAATAAAAACTGAAAAAACAAATAATACTAATAAAAGTCTAAGTGGACAAATAATAATATACTCGTTAACCGTTTGAAGGCAAGTGGTTACCCATGCTAATTTTTCTATTATATATGTATATGTTAAATACATTTTATAATGTTATATTGGTTTTTTAACGAAACTACAATTTTTAAATTTAACAGAAAAATATAACTCCGGCCTCAAAGGGGTAAAATGGAATTGCAGCATTATACCGCGCCCCACCGGAGGATTAACTTTGAATTTATAAGAAAATAATATTAATGCTTAGCCTAACAAATTTAAAGACGTTTAATCTCCTAATCTTATTAATTGAACCTAGTTTTTCATTTAATACTTTAAGACTTTGACATTTCACAATTTTTTGTTCTCAATGGAAAATTAGGTGGTCGATTCCAGATACGAATGAATGGCCTGGTGGTTTTTCTTTTTCGGATTGATTTCTTCTTTTTAATTTATTTATTTTCTTTATAAAGTGCCTTTAATATAGAAACATATTGATTTAGTTATTACTGATTACAATTAACAAAATATTAATTCTTCTAAAATGAATTTGTTCGTTGGTAATTGATTCACTTCTTGATTTATTAATCTCTAGAACACTTTTATCCAAATAACTCAATAGTTTTTTTATCGAAATTTAATTGGGGTTTTTGAATTCATTTTTGGGACTAGTTTTGTAATTTATATTTATTAATTTCAACTACATATCCTAGATTTAGTTCTAATAAACAAATTCCTTTTATGGGAGTGTATTCAGTATTTTCATTACACTTTGAAACTACTAAACTGATTTTTGGATTGATAATCGTTATTCGCTTATGGTATTTTATGTATTAATATTTCGGATATCGTTACTTTGATTGCTTAGTATTTTGATAGATTTTGAGAGAATTTAAACCACGAAATTTCACATAGAAATTCATCTGTCGGTTTGGCAAGGATTAGCTCGTTGCATATAAATTTTTCACGAATCATTTCTTTACAATAATTTTCAAAAAATAATGATAAAAATAATGGTTCATTTACAATTACATAGATATTTTGGTCGAGGTTTAATAATGAATTGAAATGAGTTATTTCTAGGAGTTTGCAATGCATACGAGTGAAACTATTTATAGGCTTTTCTCTACAATAAGAATTTCTAAATAAAAAAATGACTTATTGTTAGTTGATTATTTTTCAATAATTTTTTCATAAAATTAAATTAAATATTTTCTAGTTTAAGTTCGAAAAGTAGTTTATTATAGATAATTCTTTTCGAAATTAGATCAATTTATATTCATAACTGCCTTGAGTTAATAATAGAATTGTGCAAAATATTAATTTTAGAAAATGTAATAGTTCAATTCAGTTCTTCCAGAATATCGTAAATTGATTGAATTTTGGTTATTATTTAAGAAAGAATCATATTTGTCCAACAAAAATAATATGTACAGTATAGTATTTTCTCTGCTCTTAGTTTGTAAGATTTCTTCAATGTGGTTAACTTTATTTGAGATAATTACCTTCTTGATTTCTAGTTAAATTTGGATGTTATTTTCGAAAGTTGGAGTTGAAGTTTCTATTATGTTATTTGATCTTTAATAATTTTGATTTTACTACTTTTTAATTATTTTTAATTAATTGTTTTGGAACATTTTCAAATTTATTAGCATATTCTTCTAAAGTGCTGCGGTAAATTTAACAGGTCGGCCAATTTTAAAAAAATAGAAGTACAGACAGTGCAACGACAAATCACCTTATACATGCCCAAATTGACTGTATAAAATAACAATAGGACATACGGAGTCCTAGAATAATAATATTAAACATAAATAATTCCAGCGGAATGTACTAAATTAATAGAATGAATTTTAAGAAATACCATAATATGCTGGCGTTTGCGTTTAAAAATTTCCTCATACTGTATTCTTATAAAAAACGTTACAACATCTGCAGAAAATGAATTCGAAGACAAAGAAAAATGCAAAAAACTTCAGACGCGTTATCATTGCCTTAATAGGAAAATTAAATCTTAAAATGCTAATAACTGAAAAACGATAACACTTTGTATAATACTATTTTTAGCTAAAGCGATTCAGACTGACCACACATATTACCAGTTACAAGGTTATCGAAGGTTTACAAGCCAACCTGTATAGAGCCTGATAAGTATTTGATTCCTAGAATCTAAAAATGAAAAAATATATAGGGTGTTCCATTTGAAATAAAAAAGCGGACATTGATTTCCGGTATAACCGGAAGTAGAAAAAATGGAAAAATGTTATAAAATGTTTAAAAAAAATATCTCCACAAATAACAAAGTTATAGGACCCTTCCAAAACTGTTGACTCCCCCTGTATACATTAGTATTTAGTCTACTTAATATAAAATAAAAGTAGCCTAAGTTACCCCTTATAACAGCTATTTGCGAGTGAAAGTCCAGTCAAAATCGGTCCAGCCATTTTGGAAATTAACCGGAACAGACAGACAGACAAAAATTTTAAAAATTGGTGTTTTGGTATAACCACCGTCTATACATTCATATGTATGTAGTAAAAAGCTGTTATTTTGACATTACAAACAGACACTTCAATTTTATTTATATGTAGGTATAGATATTTTTTTTTTCTAATATTTCATAGATTCATTAATATCCTATCGTTAGTGGTTTGCGTTTTCTCCGTCGTGATTTTTTATAATAATTGTTCTTCTAGATCAGTTATTATATTTAATACACCTAATTAGTTTTAGTTTTTTTTTCTGGGAAGCTTTTCAAAAAGATTTCATTTAATCGTATACAGGGTATTTCATAAATATGTCATGAAACGCTAGAGATAATTCTACACTGAAAAATAATGGTGCGATGTAATCTAACAAAAAATTCGAAATCTCAATATTCTTCAAGTTATGGCGTTTCAAAGTTGAAAATTTATATTCTGAAGGTCCTTTAAAATTTAAATTCTTGTAACAAAAATGATTTTTAAAATATGTTTCCTGACGGTACTTTTATTTTCCCTGTATCTTTTTTGTGTCTTCAGTTATGACAAAATAATATGCGCTAATTTAAAGATATGGGAGTATTCCTAAAAAAGGTACTCTTTATTCAAACCGGCAAATTGAACGGTTTAGTCGAAAATTGAACATTGAAACTCTTACCAACTTTAATAATGTATTCTTGTTTTTTCTCGTAAATTTCAAGTAATTAAAACAGCACCCATTGTTATTTCAAATGACCGGTGGAAGTGACAATGAATAAGAGTAGATTAATAAATCGTTTCCTATAGTAGTCAGTTTTAATTAAATATTATGTCTTACGAATGTTAATATCATAACGGTCCCTCAGGGCATTTTTTATCGTGTAAGCTGACATTTTGTAAAGCACGTTAGAAAGTGCTTATACAAAAATAGAAGAGAGTTTAAAAATTTTTTTAATCGTAACAATTTTTTTTTTGCTTGAAATGTAATTGTATAAAGAAAATCAAGAGTACATTTTTTTCAATGCTCAAGTGCAACTAAATCATTAAATTTGTCGGTTTTAATGAAGAATACCTTTTTTAGGAATACTCCCATATCTTTAAATTGGCGCACTTTATTTTGCTATAATTAAAGAAACAAAAAAAGATACATGGGAAAATAAAAGTTTCGATGTAGCTAAAGTACCCTCAAGTAACATATTTTAAAAATATTTTAGTTAAAAGAATTTAAGATTTAGGATCGTATTAATAGTCGCACCTTAAGTCTTCCTTAGCACTCATGTCTTCCTTGACCAATAAGGAGTGTTTGTTTGCATTGAAGAGTCGTTCCTCATTGGTCAAGGAAGACATGAATGCTGAGGAAGACTTAAGATGCGACTATTAATACGGCCCTTATTAAGCTTGTTCTTTATTCCAAATATCGCTTTAGTTGGCCATGCAACACAAGTAAAAAAAAAGAATAAAAACTCTGAACTGACGAATAATACGAATTAATTTTTATTTATTTAACTAAAAATTTAATTCCAATTATTATTTGAAAAATTATCGATAGTATTTAATAGAAATATCGATAGTTGTCGGAGTGAAAGCCAATTCTAGTATTCTGACTAATGTTTTGACGTATGTACGACGTTACTTGGAAACATCGTTGCCTGTTTATAACTATAAATCAGTTTTGAAGGTTGAATAAATTGAACGATCTCATTTAAACAATTTGAAATATAGGATTATAACATATATAACTATTTTATTACAAACTATAAATAAATTATTTAATGTTTATATAGTTGGTTGAATTTTATCGCGAGATGAGTCATTTGGCAACATAGACTTTTCAAGACAGATTATTTAGTTTGACGGCACTTTGACATTTCTTGTTTTGTATATTACATTACAAGTTGTTAAATTTCTTGTAAACTAAGCTGTTAAGGCGAATCTCGCAATGTCAAATCTCCGTGAAGTACCCACGGATGATTTACTATCTTTCCACGATTATCCTACGGTACCCGTTCATAATTCAACAGTATCAAACAGTACTATATCCGTGCCAGTATCAGACATTGACGTGTCAGGAAACATAAAAACTGTACCTGCACAATCCCAGGAACAAAAAATGAATAGTTTCGAGAGTTCCAGTAGTGTAAATTATCCAGATTTAGGGGCTGGTGGTGATGCAGATCAAGGTACTTTTCTTGTGCAATAAGGTCAAATACTGAAGATTTTTTTTGTAGAAACTCAACCAAATAAGTCATTTTGGACTATTGAGTATTATCAAAAGTTTTTTGATGTGAACACCAAAGATGTTCTAGAACGTATCATTGCCTCAGTGACTCCTAAATGGGACAATTCATTAAAGCATCATTTAAGAACAAAGCCTGATTTGTATGGTCCATTCTGGATATGTGTAACTTTAATTTTCACTATAGCAATCAGTGGAAATGTCGCAAACTATTTGCAACACGCTAGCACAAAATACCATTGGAAATATGATTTTCATTTAGTCTCATATGCAGCAACTACAATTTGCTTATATGTCGTTTTGGTTCCTTGCATCATTTGGGCTCTATTGAAATATACATCAATTACAAATGATATTGAAGAATTGGAACAAGACACTGTGACCCCAGGGGCTTTGGAACTAGTGTGCATTTATGGATATTCATTGTTTATTTACATTCCGGCTGCAGTTTTGTGGACGATTCAAATTAGTTTAGTTCAATGGATTCTCGTTCTCATAGCAGCTTTTATTTCAGGTTCAGTTCTTTTGTTAACTTTAATGCCAGCATTACGACTATCCAAACACAAATATATTTTGATTATTGGCATTGTTACTTGTCATTTATTGCTTACAGCTGGATTTATGTTGTATTTCTTTCATGTTCCAAATACTATTCCAGCTTTACCTGAAATACAAGTCACCGATAAGCCAGTCCCGGTTCCCATAGGAAATCTTACTGGAAAAGCTTAATTAATTTTTAATTAATCAAATGTTTTATGTGAGGTTTTGTTGTAAATATATTATAATAAAATTGTTAAAGAAAAAAACAATTTCGCAATATTTGTAAAATTTCTTTTTATTTGAGGTAATTGAACACATTTTTTCAATTATATTAATCCAAACAAAAAAAGTGCTTTCAATAATAGTTTTATAAAAATTTATGAATAAATAATAGTGTTACAGCTTGTGTTATAACACTCAAAACATACAAAATATGTTAAGCGTTCGTATATCAGTAATTACCTGAATTAATAAAGCACATATACAATATATAAAAATGTACAGTAAAAATAGAAAAGCAATGGGTCCCGTCATATAACAAACAGTTAAATATTTAAAAAAGAAAACAATAAAGCTTTATTAAAATAATTTTTTTACAGTAAAGTGCACAGATTGAATTCAATTACTATTTTTCCAAGACGAAGTTATTTCAATAAAATTAAAAATCAAATCTGGGCAATAGGGCATCTTGAAGCGATTTTATACCTTCTGTTGTTTCTGTTTCTATCTTAATTAACAAATTGTCTTAAACTCTCTAATTCATCAAGAAAAAATAGTTTACAATAATCAATATTGATAATTGGTTGATTCTCTAACGAAGACGAGAAAACATTCGAGTATTTTTCCAGAGACATCTTGTATAAATTAAAATTAATATCTAAAATGTCCTTTCTTTGATTTGCTGTTATGGTAAACCCTCAGTGGTGTGTACGATCCGTTACCGTTCATACCTACAAATTTAAAATTTATTTATAAATATGGTTAATGGTAAATTATAGTTTGTAGTTTTGAGACACAAGTGGATTTTTAATAAAACTTGATGCTACTAACATCATGGAGGCACGTGTTGACCGGTTTATTAACAAAAATTAATAAAAGAAATCTATATCTAACGAATATGAAAAGTTAAAGTTGTTACGCGAGCAAAATATCCAAGATTTAATTTGACTTCTAAGATGTAGTCATAGCACCTAAGATACAAAGTTGTTAAAGTTAAGAAAAAATCATACTTTGAACTACGGCAGGTGCAGGATCCGGAGGTAAGTGTACAGGAGCAGCACATTTGGGCTTTAAATAAAAATGATAAATCACATAATAGCTAAAGGCTACGATGGCAGCTGCAATTGTGAACCATTGGTGAACACGATTAAAATTGGCTGGGTACTCGTCATAAGCTATTCCACCCAATAGGGCTCCAATACAACGACCTAAAATTCATACAGTGGAAGTAATAGATATAACGAAAATACATCAATTGATACCTAAACAAAAGTGTGCGGCAACAGGCAATGCTTGGCCGCAGGCAGTGAGTTTTCGAGGTACTAAATGTCTTAAGTAAAGGACGGCAGTGACGTACATTACATGTAGGGTGAACATTTCGAGAATTTCACATAGAAACAATAACGTGGCGTTTTCTATGCATATTAAAGCTAAAAAATTGATATTTACTTTAGTTTTCAATAGTTTTAACATTTAGTAACTTACTTAAATGATGACAAATGTAGTTTACAAAACAGAAAATGAGAATATTAGAGTGTCCACAATAATCCACGATTTTTTCTGCAAAAATCAAGAATATAACCGCAGGAATAGCTCCAACAGTCACTGCTAAACCTATAATAAGAGGATCTCCTTCAGGTAGTTTAGCCACATGCCTAAAAAGAATTCCTAGTTGATTTGTTTTAGACACCACAACGCTTACCAAGCTAAAAACGAGTCAATGGAATTCCAAAATACTCCTAATAAGAATAAAACAACTCCCAAAGCTGCCGTTTCAAGTCCATATTTTCTCACTGAAGACAATGGAAGTGCTAAAAGTCCACATCGAGTGTGCCACCACCATTCTGGAGGACTTAAAGGCATTTTTCTATAAAAAAGGAAATTTTCATTCATACAATTGTCAAACACCATTGTGACACTACATACTCGTCAGCCAAAAGAATTATGGCGGCCAAAAGCATGAGGACAGTAAAACAAATAATCCCTTCAAAGAATCGACCTTGGGCCACTCCTCCAATAATGGGTGCAAAAATTCCAAATCCCAACGAACCACAGGCGAATTGTTTACCAATATCGCCGCGGCCAGTAGATGTCTCTCTGGTGGCTATCACTATAGCTGTACCCAAGAGAGCTACAGCTGCGGCTATGAAGACGTCTCCAAAAGATTTTATAAACAAATATAACCTGAAAATATGTATTGGATAGATATAAAGTATCAGAGAATATATGCAATTTCTATTACCAGAAGCTGATGTTATCATAGCCGCATTGAGATTTTTTCAACAAAGAATCAGTATTGTTATATGGATCTTGTATTTCACACTGGATCACTGGATTGCACTCTTCTCCAACGAATTCTTTCTTTAATTCTTGAATTTTTTTTAAAGGTATCCTGCAGTTGAATGGCTCATCTGTAATTCATATAATTCAAGCTTTTTATATATCAAAAAAAGTTATAACAATTATAATTTTTGTTAAAATGTACGAGAGATATAAGATAAGTATAGTGTAGAGTCTGGTTTAAAGGAACCCCAAAAAATGCAACAAAATAAATTCGTTGCAACCGATGAAAACTTACATTGGTCTTATGGCGAAATTTTCATTTCACTTCAAATTTTTCATTCGTTATAACCGAGAGTTCGCTATAACCGGAATCTACTTGTTTTCACTCTTAGCTAATGACTTTAATTTAAACTCTGTACATCATTACTTACAGACAGAGACACATAGTAATGTGAATTCATAAAGTTATGAAATATGAGAATATAAGATTTAAAAAAACCAAAGCCAGAGAAAATATCTTACCGAAAGGGTATTTGCAAGTGTTTTCAGTATCATTTTCAGGTTCAATTGAAGGTTGTAAACCCAAAGTCAGTTTAATGGGATAAAATTCAGTGTATACTTCGCATATCGTGGCTCCTTGTTGATCCTTAAAACACAAATGTGGATATGGTTCCGGAAGATATTCCGCTGGATTGGCTGGAGGAGCCACTCCTTCCGGTTCGTTAATAATATTGGTACCTGCGTCGTAGTAATCTTCGGCGTATTCGGAGCTCACTTCTTCTAAAGGAGGTGCGGTACTGGAATCTCCCTTATACGAAGAGGTGGCATTACAAGTGAATATGCAGTTTTTGACTAAAACTGAACCTTTCTGAAACAATTTTTTTATAAAAAAGTTACCCTTTATATAAGTTTGATTCTCTTTTTACCCCAGAACCCCAATGATAGCAGGTTCTTTCACCTCCACACCTGTCCTGAAGGATAAATCCTCCAGCTTCATCGCATGTAAATGAGACGTTTGGGGGACTTCTTATCTAAACATTTTTTTATTTTTAAAAGATTTGTGTAATGCATTTAAAAAACACTTACAATGGGGGGTATGAGAGTGAGTAACCAGTAAAATATAGTGGCTAAAACGCAACAAAC
Organism: Hypothenemus hampei; assembly: GCA_013372445.1. Taxonomy (NCBI): domain Eukaryota; kingdom Metazoa; phylum Arthropoda; class Insecta; order Coleoptera; family Curculionidae; genus Hypothenemus; species Hypothenemus hampei. The sequence continues at coordinate 61,866 of JABRWK010000302.1, read as the reverse complement.
AACGATCATAACCCTAAGATATCTTCCGGTTTTGCTTCTTGGAGCACCCCCAAATCCACCTAAATAACAGAGAAATTGTAAGGCTTTTATTAAAATATTATAGTTCAAGTTAAGATTACCAGCGAGTCTATCAGCTAAAGGAGCTGCTACCAGAGGTCCTATTAAAGCTATAAATGGAGCCACAGCCGATACAATAACCGCTTCATCTCTAGAAAGTCCTAAGGAGTTCATCTGGATAGGCAGGAAGGGTAATAGAGCTCCAATGGCTCCAAAAAACAAAAATAAAACGCATTTTAGCGTTAACAAGTTCTTATTTATCCAATTGACTTTCATTTTGTCGCATTAAGTGATTTCTTCGTGATTTTTGGGTATTTTCATCGCTTCGTCATCTGCAAATTACAAAATCATCATTAAATATTACACTATTCACGGTTCGATCGACTTAAGGCGAGTCGTTAAAATGTAATAAAACAGTAGCTTGAAGGCAATAACAAGTTAATATGAGGACATTTAAAAATGTCGGTCGAGCAATAAAATGTTATTTTATTGGGTCGGATCGGGATCCGCAACTACAACAACCACTAGAAGTAAGAGTAACGTTTTTTTTTCAGACTTTCGCAGCCATACCACTGGCATTTCAAGTTTTTCTCTATAAATCCCCGTTACCATAACGAATAATAAATTAGGAGTTGACAATATAAAAGCGTTTGAATTATTTATAGAGCATTTTATGTGGCCCGCCATCATTATCTCTCTTCCATTGCTTTTCTCATTTGTATTAATACGTTTACGTTTACATAAAATAACATCCAGTAGAATAGAGACGTGTGCGTGTGTGTGGTTTCATTTATTTTGTCGAGGAAAAGTGAACGGACGACTTTTTAATTTACTTTTTTACTAGTTTTAGTGTGTATCGAACATATCACTAAACTACTTCCTATTAGCACCAGAATGCGCTATTGACAGTAGTAATAATGACAAAAATTATTATTTTTAAAATTCAATTTTTCTGTAGAAAGAATATACCATAGAATGTTTGGGTATTGTGTTACATATAATAGATTACAGATAATTTTAAAATGAAAAATGGTATTTTTATGTCTTCGAATGCCTTAAATTCAATGGACTTAATTAGATTTTAGTAACTTGTAAAAAACATTACGTATACGTGCCGTTCATCATCATGTTTCAATACGTACGGACGCACATTAGCATAAATGTTTGTTATTCGACAGAATGCAAACATATGCCAAAAATTATGTAAATCGGTTGCACCATTTAGGGTTTACGTTAGAAAAACCTTAAAAAATGTAAGAAACCTTTGGATATACCTAAACTAGGTCCAATTGACTTCTTTTGAGCTGTACAATTTGTGGTTCAGCATTGTATAGTATGTCATTTGAGGAACACCCTGTATATAAATAGAAGAAATCGTTTTTGAGTTGCTCTCATTTTTTTTGCCAATAGTAATTCGTATTAGTGGACCATGAAAAAGCAAAGATTTGTAAAGATCAAAATATTCTTTTCATATACATGTCATTTTTTGATATGAGAAAATTCAACATCAGCAAATAAAGAATCCACAAAACGATATCTAGATAGAAATTATCTGTATTTATTCTGAATAAGAAAAAGAGCCGTTGATCAACTTGTGAATCAATACCGGAAGGTCTTACAAATAAGCTGCATAAATGGTATATTACTACAATAATGCTATTGCTAAAACGAAGAAGATGTAAATATAGTATCTCTAAAACCACTGATATTATACATATAGTTCCCAGAAAATGCAAAAAAATGAATTATTCATGTGTTTTTTAATATACATAAAATATTTCCATTAATGTGTATTCAATGGGGTATTCAGATTCCGAAAAGAAAAATTTTAAATTAGATAGTGCAAAAATGGAGAAACGAGGTTTTGACTATTCGACGACGATGTTTGCAATTTCAGCAAACTGCCGTAAAAGGAAACGGTTAAAGTTCACGAATGTTGCAGACCAGTTACTTTAACACGATCTTACCAGCTAGTTCACGACCCATAGTTTAAACTGACGCTCTTTTCTAGCAGCTTCTTACCTTCTTACCTTCCGATGGGAGCAACCCTACAATTTGAAAATTGTTGGTTTTGGCAATAGCTAAACATCAGTTCAATAATTATACGTAAAATTTTCATACAACCTTAGGCGTTTGTATGTTTTTGCCCGATAACTTCCAAAATAGTAATTTTAAAAAACAAGAATATAATCTTATCGAATGATGAATGTGAAAAAGGCGTTCGATATTATTTTAGATTTTGTGTTGTGTTATTGCGACTTTTAGATTGTCTCCTGTTTGAATTTTTTGTAAAATGATAATGTTCCCTTTTTATCCTGGTAGCTTCTTCAGAGCATCGTCTGACACTGACAGGCTATAACATTAAGAGTAGCAATTTGATCTCAAACTTAAAACTCAATCAACACAAGGGCTGTTCTCAAAAGAAATTATATCAGAGAAAATTAAGTTAAGACTGGAGTTGATGGACTCAAAACTGAAATAACAGGTCCTAGAGTTACGATTACGGATAACATGCTAAAACTACTTTATAGTTAATTAGAAGACTAAGAAAACAACTGTATGTTTCTATAAGATTCCATAGCTATCTATCAAGCAAGATCACTATAGTTAAGACAATTTAGTTCAATTGATTGCTCTTGAAGATTGGTCTTGTGGAACTCAGTTTGTCAATTCAGTGGACTGTTAAAGTTTGAATGGATTTATTGTAGCGATATCACTAATATTTAGTGCCAACATTCATTGGATACCATCCTTGGTAGTTATACATACTACTGATAGTACGCATACCATAATTGAAAAGTCTCTAATTTAGAAGAAAAATCTGCTTCAAATCCCTTCGAAATATGAAGAATTTTGTAGATTTAGTGAAAGTAACAATTCCTATATTTTTAAAATCCTAAAAATTTTTGAAGCCCTTGGAAAATAATGAAGAAATAATTATATTAAAATTTGTGATATATTGCTTTTCTTTTTATAGTACTGAGTTTTCTTTAAGTCGAACGCCCACAAAAGTAGCATATGAAGAGCGGTATGATGTATGGTATACCATTTTGTATAGAATAGTACTAACAATAATGTGCTAGCATCTTCTGAGTAGATGTAACCAGTAGCGTAACTGAAGCACCTCTACATATGTTTTACTAGAATATAGTTATGCTAATGTTATCTCATATGATCTATCTTATTTGTCTATCTATCCATCTCTCTACTTTGGTACGTTTTTGGTCTTGTTGACAGAAGTATGTCAAACTGAGCACTTACGAATGTAGATGTTACATATGATATGGCACTGACATGATTGTTTTCTGACAAAAGATACAGGAAAGCACATCTGCCACATCACATAACCTGAGAGAGCGCTAGCGCATTACGTTAGTCCTCTTTTATTCAAAGTAGTACACTATTAGCCCAAATCATATTCAGTGCTGCTTGGCTGAACAGTTCTTACTTTGTATTTATTAATACGGATTCATTCACTTTTTAGTTAATCATTTTATTTCACAGAACAGTTAAATTGCTTTAAATTATATTTCCATACATCAAACAAAGCAATATCTCAAGCCCTATAGAACACAAGATAAACCCGATCATACATCAACAAACTGATTAATTATTCAAGACACAAATCCATAACTAATTAGTTTCATCAAAAAGGTTGCGATTAGAAAACAAACTAAAAACGGAAATAGAACAATTCACGTTTTTCATTCGGAATTAAACATATGAACGTGATAAATCGGCTACTATTTAGATTTTTCCTGTTTATATTTAGATTTATTCTGTTATTTTTGAAAATCAGGAAATTCATTTCGTCTTCGCCTGTCGTAGTCTTGTGTTATTTTAACGCTAAACTGATTTATTTTGAAAGGAAATAGCTTTTTATGATGATTATTTAACCTGTCGTGCTATGCCATTGTTGTGACAGATGGGAGGTTTGAAAGGGGTTCAACAGAAGTATTGTGTGCATTTTTATGGGTTTTCAGGCGAAATGCCTTTAAAATCTTATTGAAATTCTCAAATTTCATTCAAATCCTCAAATCTACTAAAGAACTAGACGACTCTCTTGCATTTAAGTTATTGTAAATCCTGTCCTCTATATTCTCTGTCATATTTATTCAATGCATAATTAAATAAGAAAAAATTTCAGTACGCCAAAAAAACTTTATTTTAAAGCTGAAATACGCAAAAAAATTAGATTAATATTAATGAAAATTGCAAAATTTTTATATTTTAATAAATATTTTTGAATCATTTACATATTTTCTACATCGAAAAATAAAAATCATTGACGATAGAAAGAAGCTAATCATTGAAGGCTAAATCCACTCGATTTATGTACGAAATTATGTTCGACATAAGAAAACTACCATTACAAAACTAGTAAAAACTTCTGGATAAGTCCAAATGTCTCAAGCTAAAAGTGTGGACACAAAAGCATACTGCAGACTTAACAGTAACTGCGTTGCAAGCAGAGAAAACACCAAATCAGGCATTGTCTCAATGTTAGTGAAAATGTAACTAATAAACGGTGAAGCAATTGCATAGAAAACTACACCGCGAACAATGGAATTAACAAAATGAAATTGGATCACTATTCACTCACAAATTAAAATCAAATAAACTACTATTGTCTCTTTCAAAAAAAACCTCTGGAAAAGAGGTCCTCATTTTCTCTACACCATACCTTATAGGCACACCATTGAGAGTCAGTAATTTGCTATCTAAACTATTGGGTGATGATTTACTGCGTTTTTTAGAATTCGCATAAGGGTACATCTTTTTTTTAGATTTACAGTGAGAGCATTTCCTTTGTATTTTTACGATTCAATATAAATAAACTCTGGTGCATACAGTGCCAAAAGGGTATTATTTATTTACCATTAATTTTTTTTCTTAATTTAACCTTTAATTTAACAAAACATAAAGACTAATAACGTACCGCTGCTCTATTGTTGCTAATAACTAATACACTTTGAGGAAGTTTTTTGTAAAACCTCAATTTCTGTATTGTTCCAAGTTGTTGGAATGACTTGTTTAAGATCTTCGTTGAATGTATATTGTATACAACGTATATACTGTGAATAGGTATACTTCAAAGATTCTCCATAGAATTTAGATTTAGAGAACACAAGGATCATTCCATAACTTGTATTTCATGTTCCTTTTACTGAAAACGAGTTTCCCGAGTTCACATGAATTCGAGCGCTATCTTGTTGGAAAGTTCACTGATTTTGTAAATCATTATTCCAAAACGGTAACAAATGAAGTTCCAAAACCTAAATGTATTCATAATTGTTCATTCACATACGAGAAAGTGCAAGCCGTTATAAACCTTGACTATAAAATACACCTCAAACCTGTAAGCCTCCTCCGTCAAAATTTATTTTAGAAAAATATCGGAAATCATTTCTGAGGTCTCTTTAATAATAATTTAATTCATCTTGTCTATTTCATTTTTTTTTATCGGAGTATATTACGTTATTTTAATTCTAATTGAAACGTTCTTCTGAAAATATCAGTCTTATATTTTTATGACGTTGTAGAAGTTAGAAGAAGTTTTCATTTCTCTCGGTTTATGTGAAAATTCCGTTTTAGAATTCTCCAAACTGTCCAACGAAACATACATTAATCTCTGTGGCAATGCGAGAGGAGCTCTTGATGGAATTACTTGCCAAGGCAATTATGCGTCTCTCTGAACGTGGCAAAATTTTCTTTTTGGTCCGCCTTTTTTATTTTTCTAAAACTGTCAGTCTCGAAGAAAATTTGAAATTACTTTATGCAACCGTCGTACTTTTTCAATGATTTCTTTTATCCTGAATCCTTCATCATGTAATGACAAAATTATTTTATTATTTCAATATCATTTAAATAAGTACCTCGTGACATTTTTGAAATTTAAACCAGAAATAAGTGCTATGTCACTTGTTGAGTTAATAATAATTGTAAAATTGTACAGTCAACTTAAAAGAGTCATTGATGTTAAAAAGAATTTGTTGAGAAACATTCTGTGATGTTACAGCTAATCACCAACAAAAAAAAATCCGATATTTTGATTAAAAAAAGACTCTATTTTGATAGTATTTGTCATGTTTAAACGTTTTCTTGGCTTTTTTTTTATAGAGAATACATTTTTATAGGTGTGAAACTTAGATTGCATTTTTATGTTGCTCTAGATTGTAAGTACTATCCTTCTCAAACCGCAGATATATTCTGTTCAGCTTGACATGGGTGGCGACGTGTAAAGCTCGGCAGACTTAGGAACGGCAAAACCACTGACTGCGACCTGCACACTGCCTCGGTCAGAGAAGCTTAGGATGGATACCAATGAAGTATTTTAACCGTGACCAGGCGGAAGAAGCTGTTGAAATCATACACTCCAACCGCGTGTAATCATTGTATTCTTTAAGAGAAGTTGTGAACTACGTATCTTAAGAAGTACCAGAAGGATGTCTTGGTGAGATCAAACAACCGCGCGATTGGGAAATACATAAAATCAACTAACGACGGCAACAGAACACTATAAGAAGATTAAGAAAAGAGAATGAGAGTGCAGGTCCTCAGATGCAGTAAAACTGCGACAGCTTGTACATAAATATTTAGACCGTGGGAGACGTGCCACACCTGAAACTGTCAAGGATTTGTCCTTACCCGTATCACTTAATTCAGGGGATGGTATAATGCCGCTGGCCTACCGAGTGCTACTCATTCATTTATATTCGATAGGATAGATTAATCAAATTAGTCTCGACTGGTTTTTGCCGATTGCTTAGTTCCATTAAGAAATAACAATTTTAACTCCTTTTTTACTATCAAGTACTCCGAAATTCATGTTTCTTATAATACAACTTCCGTCTAAATTTTATAAAAGTACCTTTTGATGCCTCATTGGAAAACTATTTTGATTCTCTATTTAGAAATGCTATCTATGATTTGAAAATTAACAAAAAAAGAAATTCATCTGATTAGCTGTTTCACACTGCATAATTGGTACATGATAAATTATATAATGCTTAGTCAAAATAAACAATTTAACGTTAATCATATTTATAAATACAATAAGAGAGATTGCTCAACGCAAAGATCAAACTTCGTGACATTTGACACTGCCAATCATTTATTATTCTTAGAATGTTTTAACTGAAAACATCGGCCAATAGATTAACAAATAAAATATATTTTCATCAAATATCTAGCCCTTAACAGGTAGTATGTATGAGTATTTTATACGCGACGAGGTGTCGATCATAATCTATTTAATACATGAAGTTTAACTGGGACGAACAGGTAATTAAACGCGATTAATTTTAATGAAGCAGATAATGATGATGTCATTTTATTCTCCATGTTGTCAAGTTTAATTTTGTCATAATGGTTAGGTAATAATAGTAATAATAAAATGTTAAAAATAATATCAAAAGTTTCGTTTCCAAGTGTGCCCATTCGAAAATATGTGGACAAAAACAAGAAAATGATGTCACCCGTTTTAAATGTGCGGCCTCGCATGACTGACTTAACTCAAATATATTTATGTGGGCTAAATATGTTTCGTTTCAGGTCCGTACTCTTCAGCATGCTTTTATTAGAATTTCTATGCCATCGAGAAATCTCATTTTTCATTTAACGCGATTGTTTTTTCGGGAGAAATAGTGGGATGACCGGTTTAACATCTGGATTTATGTCCGTCAGAGTTCAGGATTTTATAAACAATTTAGCGTTGTTTAAAATTAAAAGTTGTACTAGAAAATTAAAAGTAGATGATGTTTTCTAAACAAAGTATATCGCCTTTGTTAATTATTGTCAGAAATAAAATTCAATTAACACTTTCGAGAAGCCGGCATTACTAAGGTTTAGGCTATTTAAAAAATTAAGTAATAAAAATAGAAACACGTAGAAATGAGTAGGAATTTTTTAATGACAAAAAAACGAATCCATTTATACGGACTACAAGGTTAACTATTGCAATTTATGTTAAATAGGTAAAAATAAAATACACGCACGGTTGCCACGTTATCCAAAAAGTCTATCCCGTTATAATCATTAAACGATTCATTTCGATACACTTCTTGAACAGCTTTTATATAAAACTGCGTCCATATATGGTCGAATGACCCGAAAATGGCCGCCAACGCTGATTTCATCTTTATTTATAATATTCGTTATGGTAATAGCAAACATGAGTGTTCTGTACGTGACTCCACCCTTATTTCTAAGAACTGGTCATCTTGTTTTATTCATTTATGATGTCATCGATTAGAGTATTGGATAGCCTATAAAGGTTGTAAATTATTATGACGTCATATTTAATATTGACTGATTATCAGACAAACGAAAATTTAAGTTTTTTTGATGGATTCCAATCGAAATAAGGACCCTTTATCCTAAGGTAATATTGTTATTTTGCACCCCAAAAATTATACGTGACAGTTTCACCCTACGGCAAAGTTAAGGGAGCATAGAGCGTATTGAAAAAGATATTATCACCATGCCGGAGGATTAGACAGGCATACAGGGAGTTTGAAAAATATCAAGTAAATGCATCATTACTAGCATTAACACCAAAATGTTGTAGTACTGTAAATAGTAAAAGTTGTAATAGAAACCAACTTTCATATTTTCATTAAAATTTTTCACAGTATTTTATAGTATAAGAATTTCTTTTTTTGTAATTTTGATTTGTAAATCTGCAGAAATGTTTGACTGTGTATCATTTCCTAATTATTACTTCCTCTCGTACCATACGGTTTCAATGATATTTATATCGGGTCTACTTGGAGACCAGTCATAGAGATAGAAAGATTACAATCTTATAATAATTTAAATAGACTTTGTCGTTGAGCAATGACTTGTTAAAAAATTAAATTTTTTCACATGACAAATCTTGAATTGACTTGTGATGCGGTGAAGTTTACTAACAAGAGAGTCATATATTTACATAATTAAGTTGCAAAAGTAATAGATTTTGAAGGCTTTACTCAAGAAAAATATGATATTTTATTTATTTATTTATAGGAATTTTTAAACTGTCAAATTAAATTAGTTTAATTCCTGACAATTTTGTATTCAGGCTCGTAATTCATAATGGTCACCTTTACTATACCGGATGTTTAAAAATGGCTGCTTCTCGTTGTGAACTTTTAATTGGACATGTGAATGAAATATTAATATCTGCCACTTTTATAGATCTGTTCTATAATTATTTTTAAAGGAAAAGTGTGTTATCTAATTTGTATCTATTCTTTTAATCAAGCGCTTCCGAAATATCTCTATACCATAATTTGTAGTTTGCGATACAAGGTGTTAAACAGTCGAGTTTCATGAGATTTCGTAATTAACAAGTAGAAAAGGCCGGGATTGGATTTTAACACATTGTGTCAATACTTTTACTCTCACTGTAGATAGCCATTGTAAAATGTATTCTTGGATATGATTATTGTAAAAAAATAATAGTGACGCAATGTTTATATACGCATTTATAATCTTCCGTATATCAAAAACATCAAAAATACAGGGTGTTTAGACAATAAGAAAATGATTTACTTTTAATTTAGAAAGAAATGGTTATTGCTTCATAAATCAACATACAAGACTAAAAGATGTTTTTATATGTCTAGTTATAGTTTATCATCATAGTTCTTCTTTGAGTCATCCTATAAAAGCATAATTCATTTTATATCTGGCTATCCTCCTTATTGTTTTCAAGTGGTTACCGCTTCTACCACCAAGAGATTTCTAATTTTAATTCGATATGTGGATTTATTAATTTTAATCTGCGCCGCTGTTCGGTCAAGGCAAGAGTTGATTAAATTCTAACACAAATAAAATTAAGCCCTCGTAAATGCACCCTTTGTCTATGGGAATAAAATGTCTCTTTCTGAACGGAAACAATCAAACGTCGCCCATGTGTACAGAATCGATTCTCCGATGGGCTCTAAATAAAAATAAAAGTATCCCTGGAAAATAATTTAGAGCTTATGGAAGAAAGTATAGGAGGTTTTTTCCGTTACGAAAAAATAAAACAAACGAACTATGAAACAATGAGGTACTAAAAAGTGCGCAATTCTTTCCATGGCGTACTAGTTTCTTATCGAAAACTAATGAATAAGACATAAAAAAATTGTGCCATTCATTTCAATTTAAAAAGTAAGCCGCTGATAGGAAAAAATAGTACAAAATAATAAGTTGGAATTAAGAAAATCGATTGTGTGTTCGTTGAAACGATTAAATCTCAGGGCTTGAATGTCTTTTTCCCATTAAATCTAACGGTTCTCTCTTCACGTCTTCTTTTCAACCTTAAGCGAATGTAAATTATTTATTGTGTAAGACACGTTTACCACAGGTATTTTGCCTTTAAATGACCACTTCCTAATAAAGCTCACTTTGTATTAATGTCGTTAATTTCTACGTCAACAAGAGTAGTCCTTTAAATAGTTCATATTTTATTTTTACTAAAAAGTTTCATATAAACATACCTTGAAAGTATCGTTAATGTAAAAGCAATTGTTCTTCTGAAGAATAAACAACAAATTTCACATAAACATAAACACTAAACTAGCGGAAAAAGGGAAAAAGCACTTTTTAAAGGTCGACTTTTCTGCGTTTATTTTCGTACGTTCGAACTTCACCCATCTGCGTTGCGAAGACAACTAGTGTATAAATCGTGTCGTTTTCGTAGTTGGCCGTGGTCGTGCGACTTACAAAAGTTAGTTGCACTACGAATGAACACAACAGAATTCAACCAAATTACTAAATGTTTTAACAAATTTGATATGTTTTCATGTTTAATGTAAATCCCAAGACTTGTTATAGATGTAATTGCCACGAAAGCAACTAGATTTTAATTTAAAAAGGCATAAAAGGCAGAAAAATTGTTTTATTATGGTGCAACTGACACAGTCCGATGGTCGGTCAAAGAACTAACTTTTGGGTCGTCCTTACAAGATACAAAACGATCACACAGGTAACTTGGGTTTTTCTTTAGTTCGACGTTTCCCTCGGACAGTACAGCTGTTTCCATATATCCCTAACAATCTTTCGGTTAAATACACACCTGATTATCAAGAAGGATTAGTATGTACTTGGTGGAAACGTGAGACCAATTAACGCTGATAATACATTCAAATTTCAAGGAAAAAGAACAAAAGACCAACACAATTTTTAGTAATGGTTAAGTACTCTTCCCCTGTTAGTTTTGCACTCATCTTACATCGGTCTTTTTCCCTTAATGTCAAACGCGTGCTTAATGAACGAGAGGTCTGCAAATCTGGGTGGCCATGGAAAAAGAGTGACATGGGCCTCCTCAAACCGGTTTAGAGAAGTCTTCGTTATGTAGGGACGAGCATTATCCTATTCGAAAAGTAGCTTCCTCGAATTGCTAAAGATATGGGAAAATATGGGATTCTATTACTTGATCAATATAATGTTGAACGTTCATATTGCCTCGGATGAAAACCAAATGAAACCTATTTCCATATTTTGTACCAAGAATTGGATGATATGCCGTTCAACGGAAAATCGAATGTTGCGTCGCTTTATACGTTTACTGTTGCCCTTCATCATGAACCTTTAAACTGAATGAAGAATCATGATTTTTGATCTTATATTGCTCCAAACGCTACCGTTCGTGATGAGCCGTAAGTGACCCTATAGGATTTTAAATCAAAAGCTGTGATTCAACCTCTAACTGTTTGAAATGCTAGAGGACAACTTTCATTACCTAATAAGCGATCAGTCAACGTGGTAATGGAGTTTCTTGGTGTCATTAGCAGATAGTGGCAGTATTGCATATAACTCGATTGTTATCCATTTCCAATTTTTCTGCTGCAACGTTCCTGGTTATTTCTAATCCATGCCCCATAGCAACGCATGGTGGTATATTGGCTCCGGTTAAATCGATTTGCAAATTTTCTAAATTANCATAATTTGTAGTTTGCGATACAAGGTGTTAAACAGTCGAGTTTCATGAGATTTCGTAATTAACAAGTAGAAAAGGCCGGGATTGGATTTTAACACATTGTGTCAATACTTTTACTCTCACTGTAGATAGCCATTGTAAAATGTATTCTTGGATATGATTATTGTAAAAAAATAATAGTGACGCAATGTTTATATACGCATTTATAATCTTCCGTATATCAAAAACATCAAAAATACAGGGTGTTTAGACAATAAGAAAATGATTTACTTTTAATTTAGAAAGAAATGGTTATTGCTTCATAAATCAACATACAAGACTAAAAGATGTTTTTATATGTCTAGTTATAGTTTATCATCATAGTTCTTCTTTGAGTCATCCTATAAAAGCATAATTCATTTTATATCTGGCTATCCTCCTTATTGTTTTCAAGTGGTTACCGCTTCTACCACCAAGAGATTTCTAATTTTAATTCGATATGTGGATTTATTAATTTTAATCTGCGCCGCTGTTCGGTCAAGGCAAGAGTTGATTAAATTCTAACACAAATAAAATTAAGCCCTCGTAAATGCACCCTTTGTCTATGGGAATAAAATGTCTCTTTCTGAACGGAAACAATCAAACGTCGCCCATGTGTACAGAATCGATTCTCCGATGGGCTCTAAATAAAAATAAAAGTATCCCTGGAAAATAATTTAGAGCTTATGGAAGAAAGTATAGGAGGTTTTTTCCGTTACGAAAAAATAAAACAAACGAACTATGAAACAATGAGGTACTAAAAAGTGCGCAATTCTTTCCATGGCGTACTAGTTTCTTATCGAAAACTAATGAATAAGACATAAAAAAATTGTGCCATTCATTTCAATTTAAAAAGTAAGCCGCTGATAGGAAAAAATAGTACAAAATAATAAGTTGGAATTAAGAAAATCGATTGTGTGTTCGTTGAAACGATTAAATCTCAGGGCTTGAATGTCTTTTTCCCATTAAATCTAACGGTTCTCTCTTCACGTCTTCTTTTCAACCTTAAGCGAATGTAAATTATTTATTGTGTAAGACACGTTTACCACAGGTATTTTGCCTTTAAATGACCACTTCCTAATAAAGCTCACTTTGTATTAATGTCGTTAATTTCTACGTCAACAAGAGTAGTCCTTTAAATAGTTCATATTTTATTTTTACTAAAAAGTTTCATATAAACATACCTTGAAAGTATCGTTAATGTAAAAGCAATTGTTCTTCTGAAGAATAAACAACAAATTTCACATAAACATAAACACTAAACTAGCGGAAAAAGGGAAAAAGCACTTTTTAAAGGTCGACTTTTCTGCGTTTATTTTCGTACGTTCGAACTTCACCCATCTGCGTTGCGAAGACAACTAGTGTATAAATCGTGTCGTTTTCGTAGTTGGCCGTGGTCGTGCGACTTACAAAAGTTAGTTGCACTACGAATGAACACAACAGAATTCAACCAAATTACTAAATGTTTTAACAAATTTGATATGTTTTCATGTTTAATGTAAATCCCAAGACTTGTTATAGATGTAATTGCCACGAAAGCAACTAGATTTTAATTTAAAAAGGCATAAAAGGCAGAAAAATTGTTTTATTATGGTGCAACTGACACAGTCCGATGGTCGGTCAAAGAACTAACTTTTGGGTCGTCCTTACAAGATACAAAACGATCACACAGGTAACTTGGGTTTTTCTTTAGTTCGACGTTTCCCTCGGACAGTACAGCTGTTTCCATATATCCCTAACAATCTTTCGGTTAAATACACACCTGATTATCAAGAAGGATTAGTATGTACTTGGTGGAAACGTGAGACCAATTAACGCTGATAATACATTCAAATTTCAAGGAAAAAGAACAAAAGACCAACACAATTTTTAGTAATGGTTAAGTACTCTTCCCCTGTTAGTTTTGCACTCATCTTACATCGGTCTTTTTCCCTTAATGTCAAACGCGTGCTTAATGAACGAGAGGTCTGCAAATCTGGGTGGCCATGGAAAAAGAGTGACATGGGCCTCCTCAAACCGGTTTAGAGAAGTCTTCGTTATGTAGGGACGAGCATTATCCTATTCGAAAAGTAGCTTCCTCGAATTGCTAAAGATATGGGAAAATATGGGATTCTATTACTTGATCAATATAATGTTGAACGTTCATATTGCCTCGGATGAAAACCAAATGAAACCTATTTCCATATTTTGTACCAAGAATTGGATGATATGCCGTTCAACGGAAAATCGAATGTTGCGTCGCTTTATACGTTTACTGTTGCCCTTCATCATGAACCTTTAAACTGAATGAAGAATCATGATTTTTGATCTTATATTGCTCCAAACGCTACCGTTCGTGATGAGCCGTAAGTGACCCTATAGGATTTTAAATCAAAAGCTGTGATTCAACCTCTAACTGTTTGAAATGCTAGAGGACAACTTTCATTACCTAATAAGCGATCAGTCAACGTGGTAATGGAGTTTCTTGGTGTCATTAGCAGATAGTGGCAGTATTGCATATAACTCGATTGTTATCCATTTCCAATTTTTCTGCTGCAACGTTCCTGGTTATTTCTAATCCATGCCCCATAGCAACGCATGGTGGTATATTGGCTCCGGTTAAATCGATTTGCAAATTTTCTAAATTAAAAACCGTTAATGAAAAGAGGAAAGAGTAAACATTTAACCAAAACTGTTAAGACTCCTGATAATAATGTTTGAAAAAACTGGTAAAACTACCATTAACACTTGATCGATACCAAAGAGACTTTAATCAATTATTGGCGTTGAAGAGTTAAAGGTTTCGACCAAGTTTAATTAAAAATACTATTTCTTCTTGGTGTTGCAACCTCTACATATGTTGTTGAATATGTTAGGACTGAATATTGTATAATTTTATTTTATTGTTAGGTTTAAGCTTAAAAAACTGGTTAGGTTTTCTGTTTTCAGATAAACGATTTTAATTCGGGGAGACTTTCTCCAATAGGGAAGTAAGTTAAGATGTACATATATTGCTAACATATTAAATAGAATTCATGAACAATATAGTAAGTCAGTATGAACGGTCGATTTCTGATGAGTCTGGATACTTTTCCACAGAACTAGTACGACAAATCGAACATTATCTTCCAAAATGACAAAATGGCCATCAACAGCTCATTTTTACAAACTGCCGTAGGATTTGGAAATATCTCTAAAACGCCCTACACATATAACGATTTATCTTTCTGCATGCAATACGACATCGGTTGAAACTGTTGCAGGAACGAGAAATCGTAGCATATGTAAGAAAATTGAATGATTCCGCAGTATGCATTTGTTCGAAGAAATGACAGCACTACAAGCCATGGGATTCTACCCATGACCTGCATTTTAACGTGCAGTACGATAACTCATTTCATGAAGGTCGTTTTAGGTACCTATTGACAATTGATGTGAATTAAATGAGTACTTTTAGATGTTATATACAGAATGTTCCTTAATGTAACAAGTCTTACATCCCTTATACAAATTCCCATTGAACATTTATGTTTATTTATTTTATTCGAGTATCAAAGAAATTTAAAAATTTACTAGATAATCGAATGTATTTTTCAGCCGTTTATAAATAAATAATGATATTGCAAATAGGGTATGAAACTTTTGAATATTCCCAAAGCTCAAAACAGATTCACGAAATCGTTATTTTGATTTGAAATGAAAAAACCGTTATTGCATGTCTGGTTTTGATGTTCATTATTACGACTCTTACTATCACTAGGTTGCTCCTACATTAGTCTGCAAAAAGTAGTCTTTTTAACTGAACTCCAGTAACAACTTTTAAAATTTCAACACAAAATACATAGAATTATGAGAACGTTTGCTCGCAAACAATTGCGAGCCAAGCATACCAATTTTTTTAGTCTATAGAAACACAATCAAAATAAATTGATTAATTACACAGAAAATGTATTCAAATGGTTGGTGATTATTTCTGAGACGATTGAGCATTCGTTCTAACTGTATAATTTAAGACCAAGTAGCTTTGTAATTCTACTCATAAAACCGGATTTTCACCAAATGAATACAACTGCAAAAAACTCACAAATCAGCAAATCCAATTTCCAAAATTAGAAACATTCCGATTATAAATAAATAAACAAAAAAGCCACTGCCAATAGGTTATTTGTCAAAAACAAAAAGTCATGTTTCGACGTAGAAAGATCAAAAGGAATTTCATTTTGCTTTTAAAACAGAAATTGTTTGGTAGAAATGTAAATCTCAACAGTTTTCATTCAGCTTTACTAATACTATATATGTAATTTTTAGCAATTTTCATTTTCAAAAACTACAATTTTTCGCATAGGAGGTAACATTTGATATTGGGATACATATACAGGATGGCCCAACGAAAAGTTTCAAGCTTAATTTTTTAATTTATAAATTAAAATCATAAAAATTCCTAGGGTCCTGTTGATTTTTGATTCAAAAGAACACATTTTTTTTTAATATATTTTCACAACAACTTTACCTCCATAGTTGTGGTAGCTATGTCGCAGGCAAATGGTTATTTTAATCAAATAGCATTTGCCTAGGCAAATTATTTTGGCCCAAATAAATAGTCCCAATGAAAATTTCGTACTATTGTCCTAGGCAAATGCTTCTATACTAAGCAAATGGCTTTTGCCTAACAACAAGTTAAGCTAATACTGTTAATTGTTTTTACGATGTTAATAATGCTGTTAAAAAATAGAATATAAGATGAGTTCTGGTAAGATTTGGTTTGGTAAAAAATGTGGACAACACTATTTATTTTATCAAACCAGATTTTATCCTAACTTACCTTTTTTGAATTTTTTTTAATATTGTTAACATTATCTTGTGAAATGAAAATTCAAGTGAAAATAAGTATAAGCTTTTTGCAAAGTTTTGTCAAAATCGAAAAGTAAGCGATTCAACAAATTAATATACTCGTAAACAAACATGTATAATAAAAAAAAATGATATTAAAGTTACAATTTGCCTAAAAGAGGGTTAGGCAAATGACATTCTACTAGTGCAATGCTATTTGCCTAGGCAAATAATTTAAAATCACAATTTCAATCATTTGCCTGGTTAAAAGCTACTTGACTAAAAAATCATTTGCCTGCAACAGCTACAACCCTAAACTTTTTAAATGGGAATAGGATCGTTGTGATACATCATTTTAAAGAAAATGTTATTCTCTTTACATTAGTATTGCATATTTTTTACTTTGAAACGTGTTCGAATAAACAAAAAAAAATAAGAAAATTTTAGAAGAAAAGTGAAAAGATTTACTGCTCTAGAATTTTAAACTAATGTTTGAAATTCTAGAGCCCAATCACTTTTATAAAACAGTGTCTTATTTATTTAAAATGTTTCGAAATAATTCCATGAAATTTCGTATATGGGGGTTTTTTGGGACGAGGAATTCGAATTTATAGACCATTTAGTTGTATCCGCTAGAGGGCGCCACAGGCGGCTATTAGGACCCACTTAAACTGCTACAAATTTTTTGCCCAACGCTGTATGTAACTTTGGAGCAGAAAAATCTATTCGCCTGTCGTTTCTACTTAAAAAAGGTATACCTTATGGAAGTCGCTAGAAGCAACGGTTTCCGAAAAAAACTCATCTAAAGCTGATGATGCATGCAAATTTTCAGAGAGCCAAAATCACTTTTGTGATTTATCTTACTTTTTATCGGCAAAAACAATGATATGACACTTGAAAGTTTAAAAACTATTAATTGTAAGTCAAAATAGTCAGTGTAATTTAAAAAAAAAAAAAATTTTTTTTAGACCCAACAATAGCTCTCATTTCACTGTGATAATTTGCATGCATTTTCAGCTTTAGATGAGTTTTTTTCGGAAATCATTGCTTCTAGCGACTTCAACAAGGTATATCTTTTTTAAGCAGAAAAGACAGGGCAAACGATTTTTCTAGTCCAAAATGACATACAGAGTAGCACAAAAAAGTTGCAACAGTTTGAAGGGGTCGAAATCGCTGCCGGTGGCGCCCTCTAGAAAATACAACTGAATCGACCCGAAATTTGAATTCCCCATCCCAAATAACCCCTGTATACAAAATTTTATAAAATTATTTCAAAGCAGTTAAGAGATATTAAAAAAAATGTAATTTATTTTTTCAACTTTGACACCCTGTATCTCCGTTATTATCAACTTTTTGACTAAGGCAAGTTTGGTTAAATCGATTTATTTTGAGCTCCTCTATCCACTCTCCAAGGGATGACGTTGATTTACGGGACACCCTGTATATTTCGGGATGCAGTTCAATGTAGTTGAAATAATCTGAATTCTTTCAACTATGGAATAAATCATTTTAGTTATGAAATACAAATTAAGGAAAGTAATAATAATAAAATGGATGATTAGCAATTTATAATAAATAAATTGTCTAAAAGCCCTTGTATAGTTTTACCTGATCGATGCACAAATGCATTAACGATTGTAATTTCAGAGGTTAAATGGTCTACTTGGTATCCAAGAAACAATTGTTTTTACTAATTGGACCTTTCCAGACCTTTATTATGATGCTTTTTTTAAATTTAGATTTTCTCGATTTTAAACAGTTTTTACTTGTTACATAAACAAATAATTTAGATTAAAAATATGCATACCATTAAAAAGAGAATAATATTTTCTTTAAAATGATGCATTTTAATAACTCCATTTCCTTTTAAGAATTTTATGGTTGTAGCTACTCCTGCTATGGGCATGAATAAAACACAAATAAGAAAAATGTGTGCCTCCCTTGAATCAGGAATCGACAATTCTCAGGGATTTTTAAAATTCTAATTTATAAAGTCAAAAATCAAAATGAACGCTTTTCATTGAGGTACCCTGTGTATTGCAAAATATCATTCATCAATTAACTGATAACATCTTTTTGACGCATATAAAGGACATTTTTTATCAACAGGATGGAACCCTAGGATACAATGCGTGGATTAAAGACCCTACTTACAGGAAAATTTTGAAAACTGATTAATAGGGCTGCATATATGTAGGAACGGATAAATTAAACCGATTTATCTTTTTGATCTATATAGATCAGGGATGAGCAACCTGCGGCCCACGGGCCGCATGCGTCCCAATTCACTTTTCCGTACGGCCCGCCAATGCCTTATTTTTTAATTTTTGTATTATTTTTTTATTTCGTTCATTTTATTAATAAAGATATAATTTCTGTATAACGTCTAGTGTTATAGGTTTCTTATATGCGGTCCACACAAAATAGCACAAAAAAAAGGTTGCTCATCCCTGATATAGATTTCGTCCATACTCATGGCTTGAAAACAGAATACTCCGTATTTGGTTTACACAGAACCCGATCTGTTGAAATGAATGAACTATTTTAGAGATAGATCATCTATTTTCCTTCACATTTTGAATGCAACGAACCATTTATTTGTTGTTCATAAATTTTGTTTTAACTATTCGTCGATTTGTAGGAACAGGTTTCACTTTAAGAATATTTTCACTATCGCTATACCAGCGTCTGCTCGCGATCGTCTTAGCTATCAAAACTGGGTCACCTAGAAAACAAAATTTTACATAAAATATCCCTGAATAGGGAATTTAATCGCCCTTTGCGTGTCTGACCTACCTAGATAAGTTAAGGCGTGGTAGCGGGTGTTTTATTACTATTTTTTATTAATGTTACCTTACCTGAAGGTTCAACGGGGTAAATGTCCCGTTTGTACACGAAAGGCTCCTCGTAAAGTACAAAAATTAAAGTTTGTTCCAGAGATTGGGAAAAAGTGGCATTATAAATTAAGGTATAGTTCATTGCGTCTACGAATACTTCCCATCGGACATACATAAAATCTTTTACCAATCCTAAATATAGAGAAATTTTACAATAATATATATCTGTTATTATATAGGGTGTTCATGCCAAAAGGAAAGTACCTGACGAGATGAGATTATATAGGTCATTTTTGATAAAAAAAATCATATAAATAAGGGTCCGATTTTCCACTTGAAACTTACTAACATACAGTCAAGAGAAACATGAACAACAAATTAAAAAGAAAAACTTATAATTTAATTCTCAGACATCATCAGAGTATTGTATAACGGCTGTTTGATAGGAAATTTTATATTTTTTCACTATGGCGTATCTGTTTTTTGTTATATAGAATGAGCAAGTCGCAATTTCAGTAGATATGTAATAATGTTTTTAAAAATCAAGAACAAAAAAAGCCAAATATAATATTTCTAAAACAATTGAAAATCGGCCCCCCTTTGTATGACTTTTTTTTATTGAAAATAAGCTATATAATTATCTCCTTATGTATCTTCCTCTCGTTATAGAACATTCTATATGATAAATTACCTGACCATTGTTTAATAGCATAGTTCATTATTTCTCCCCAAGGACCCCATAAAGTTATTTGATTCCTTGCGTTAAACTCAAATAATTTCGCCTCCTAATTGAAATATAAAATGAAATTATTTTGAATTAAAGTTGTGGACAAAAAATAATAGCCCTAATAATTTTTTTGCGAAATATGAAATTGCCCTAATTTAAAATTTAAATTAGAGGAATTTAATATTTAATGTATTCTGTACTTTGTTATTGTATTTTAGTTTTATATATTTAAGCGTTTTTACTTGAAACAGGTTTGTTTAAGTAAAAACTAATAATAAAAATTGTAATGTACACAATACTGTCCTACTAATGATGAGACTTTCTGTTCTATCTGTAATGAATAATCTATAATATATATAACAGATAGTGTTTGTACAGTAGAATAATAGCAGGAAACAAGATCCATTATTAAATACAAACAACAAAAGGACAGCACAAAATAACATTATACCTTTGAAGAAATAGAGGCTGTCAATTTATACAGGTTGGGTCCATTTATAATAGCAGGATTTCAACAATCGATAGAAGACTTTTTTTAAGAAATGAAAATTTTATATAAATATATATTGAAAATAGCTCAGTTTTTGAGATATACGGTGGCAAATTTAACACGTTGTTAAATTTTTTTTGTTATTAATTCACGCAAACATAAAGATAATGTCATGAAATTTATATTCTAGGATTTCTCGTTGTTTCTCAACCCATCCATATTTGTACAAGTTTTTATGAAATTTACGAAGGGCACCATATGCGATATTATTGAACTTTTAAGTTATGATAACTTTTTTGTGCCTCTGTATATCACCCTTATGGTTAAAGAAATCGATTCCCCGTTCATATTTGCTAAAGAAAGGTATTCTCGTTACAAGTAGGCAAAAGTAATTGTTTTCGAAATATTTGGAATTTTGTTTTTAACAATTCATCTCTTTATATAGAATAGTTGCAATTTGATAATTTATTTTTTAAACTGTTTTTAGTATCCTTAAAAACAATGTATGAAAAATCAAGACATTTTCTAAAAAAAATTAAGATTAAAAAATTTAAGATTTGATTTGCAGTTGATGCGTTATAGCTTTATTAATATGTTTTATCTAACTATCTTGCTCTATAATAATCGAAAACCTGCATAAACATATATGAGACACTGCAAAAAATTCCAGGATATCAAATTTTATGGCATAACCTTAATATTTGTGTAAATTATTAAAAAAATAATAAAATATCAAGTTTGTCACTTAAAAATTGGGCCATTTTCAATATACAAATTATATAATATTTTCAACTTAAAACACCCTGTATAACAAGGTGAGTCAATTTATTACAATGAAAAATATATTTTTCTTATTTTTTTGTGCGATTATGTCTTTTACGTATCTACAGCATTTTTAACATTACCCCACAAATTTTCAATAGGATTACGATCTAAAGACTGGGCCGGTTATTTGAGAAGTGGAACATGATTATTTAGAAAACAGTTTTTAGCGGCACGTTGCCCAAATTATTGGATCGCTGTTTAGACATATTTTTTAGAAGCCACAGTAAATTTGGGTTAATACACGATCCATAGGTTCAAAAAGAACTATTTTGAGGATTCATCTGACTATAAAATGTTATATCATTTGTATACAAGCAAACCTTTCAATGTTTTAACAAATTTCAGCCTCTCCACAATATACCGCTTTACATATTTGAAACAAATATACAAGGTGTTTCAAGAGGAAATGTCAATATTTCAGATACCCAGCGGCCTAAAATAAGCATAAAAGGTGCTTTTACAGAAATTCGGCGTATGATCAAATCATCATCTTGCAATTGTTAATTAGTATTGACATTACTAAGCAAAAAATGATCTCAGCCTGTGACGTTATAGAGATTTGTCATTGCTAAATTGTGTTCAGCATTTATATTTTTTCATTTTTGATTTAAAAACGTTAAAATTATGCCTACCATATTATTTCTTTGTGAATATGTTGATATAATATATACGTTTGGCGTTTGCAACCAAAGGTTACATCAGGTCCATTCATATTCAATGGTCGATTTTTTATAGAATGATTTGAAAAATCAATAGAAGATGTTCCGCGTAATCTACGACAAGTCAAGTACTTCCAACATGATAGAGCTCCTCTACACCACAATGAGAAATTTTTGGATCAGTTATCCGGACCACTGGATGAGTCAAGGTGATCCATGTAATTGACCATCTAGGCCGCCAGACCTCAATCCTCTGGATTATTGTCTTTGCGGGTGGTTTAAATCTTTAACATACGCAACAAAAGTAGGTACTAAAGATGCGTTATTCAACCGTAGAATAAATGCAACAGAAATTATAAGAAACAAACCGGTATCTATTCATAAAGCGACTCGAGATATTTAACACTTAACTACCATACCAAATTCAGTATATGGACTTTTGTATGCAATGTGTATACTGAGAGATACATACAGCGGTCAAAGTGTTAACGGAAAGCGGATTTATGTTTAAAAGTAAATGATGACATTGTTGAACACTATTAGTGAACGTGTATTTTTAATAATTTAATATATTCAATAAAAAATTTAAATTTACCCCCGCATTTCTGTCATGGTTGAAAATAGGATCCATGTTTATAGCAACTTTTACACTTATTTTAGGTATCTGAATGCGTACCTGAAATATTGACATATTTTTCTAAAACACTGTATCACCTTCAGTATGTTTTGCAAAAAATTAATAGGTACTTCTATATTTTTGCCCACAGTTAAAAAATAGAAATATCATACATTACTATCGTTGGCGGAATTTTTTGCTGCCTCCAACCAGGGCCCCAATAAGAATGCTTTATTTGTGGCGAGAATTGATTCCAAATCTAGAAAAATCCCTTTAAAAATGTTCCCCATTTTGTCGAACTCCGTCCAATTTTTCGTTGTAAACGCATCTACCATTTTATTATAATAGATATCTCCGTTGTTCTGTAGAATTTGTCTTGTAATATCCACTAAATCGTGTTGATATCCAGGACTATCCTTGAGATCGTCTGAGGCCATAAGGAAGGTTTTCCAGGCATCCAAAAAGTCATCATATTTATACCATGACTATAATAAGAAAAATGTGACTTCTTTGCATATAATTATATTATATTTAATTCACCCAGGTTTTGATATCGATACTTGGGGTTCGTGTAATTGCGAATTGTCCTCTCATTCGTTGAATTCCTTCAAAATTATAAATAGTTTTCTGTAAGAAAAATAGCATCAACTAATATTTTGTTTGTTTTATTTTCAATTCTTCTACCTGTAAAGATTGCCAAGCTTTTTCAGCATATATGTTGGTTTTCCCATAACGTCTCCTTGAATAATTTTGAAACCATTCTGTCAAATTAGTAGATTCATTTCTCCACACCTGCTCGGTCATTAAGTCGTAGATTACGTAATTCTGATTGATACCCTCCATAGATAATCCGGTTCCAATCATGGTTGAATTTTCTGCATTACGAGCTTCTATTACCTTCTATATGTCCAAAATAGAACTTTATTTTATTTAGTTATTGTACAGTATTCGCCAAAGGTATTTGAACAGCCGAAAAAATATTCTGTTATCCGTGATTTTCGATTGATTTTATTCAAATTTTATATAATGAAGGTTAAAGTTTACTTAGTTTACGTGTTCGATCAATTTTTGAAAAGTTCATTTTCAGAGTGCTCTTTGGGTCTTTTAAAAAATCCTTGTTTTGGAAACTTTTTGTGTGGTGGAAATTTTTTAATTTGATTTTCATAGTCATGTAGATCCGATTTTTCTACATACTATATCCTGAAAATTTCATCAAAATCGATCCACAAATAAGAGAGTTACAGCCTTTTAAAATCACCAAAAATGACCTAATTTCATCAATTTGCTTGAAAACCGTCACTTTTTGGTAATTTAAAGGCCCCAAAAAGCACTCTGAAAATGAACTTTTCAAAAATTGATCGAACACGTCAACTGAGGTTTGACTTGAATTTTCAATATACAAAATTTGAACAAAATCGATCGAAAATTACGGATAACAGAATTTTTTAACAGGTGGTCTAAGACTTTTGGCCAATACTGTATAACTAACAATGAAAAACCTGCCGTATTAATTATATCCGATGAACCATACATGCTGAGGGTGCCGCCAAAATTGTGTAACATGCACCAAATATATGGTTGACCAAAATATTGCTCCAAACGTTCGAATTGTGGAAATTGTTCCGATTGTAAGTCTAATACAATCATTTTACCCTAAAAAAGCTTTTGTCAAGAAAATAATCTTTACTATAACAAAAATATTTGAGAATGGTAGAATATCTACTAATGTTCCTAAGAGTTGAATATTTTTTAGTTATTTGAACACGAATAGATTCAGCAGACTGCATGAGAACGGATTTTTTTTATTTCACGTTCGTGTTCAAGTAAGGTCGCGATCTAATACTTGATAAACAACGAATGCGTAAATTTTAGTGAAACGAAAGAAAAAATCATTATAGTCTTCTTTCTAGAACTGATCGTTGTGATAACTCTTTACATTTCATTTGGGCCGCATTTTGTCCTTCATAAAGTATTAGTTTATCTTCTTAAAACCACTTTAGCTTGGAGTATCTACTCGTATACAATTTTAAAGCATAAAATTACAAATCTCTTTTTTATTATGTCAAATTATATCGAAGTTCTTTGCGCAAATTCCAAACCAAAATACTGCAGGAGCTTTTGTTCACATTTTGATTATATGGATAGATAAGATAGACAAATTTGGATGGATTTTATAAAACTTCTTTCACTTATATTTTCTTTTCTGCATCGGTACGACCTGAGTACAGTTTCTCAAATGGCGATAGTTATATACTGAGTAGTATACATGATGATTATGAAGAGGATTTCCGCCTAGTTTTTGGCTATTTTGTAAAGATTTAAGTAGATTTTACTGTTAGTTATTGTATTTGTTAATTAGGTACAATAATTTACAAAATGAAAAAAGTTTTCTGTGCATTCATCGAAAGTATATTTTTCTTACGTATTTTGACCCGCTAAACTCGAAAATCACATTGAAAACATTTTTTATGGATAGGTTTTCGAGATATAAATTGTTAAATTTTTTCTTCATTTTTTTCGGACATAGTCTCACATTTTAGGCCATATCTCGAGTTAGAAACGTTCAAAAAATTTTTCAATGTGATTTTCGAGTTCAGCGGGTCAAAATACGTAAGAAAAATGTATTTTCGATAAATGCACATTTTGGCTGTAAACCAGTGTTATTTGACAATTACTATGTTTTAATTAACATTTCTCAATTATTCACCCAAAATACATTTTCGAGAAATTATAAAATAAATTAATTAGGAAACATGAATATCGTAGAAATGTTAGGAATGTTCTAGAATCTAGATTCACGAATTTACTTATAAACACGAAGCAAGTCAGGAAGAATTTAGTGTGTTTGGAGGTTTTCAATTAAGGTATTATGAAATAACAATTAGTGGTCCAGATGAGGGGTTTTAAGACTTGCAAAATATTGCTTGATGCTGAGCCCCTGTATGATTTAGAAGTGCAATTTGTAAAAATATATTAAATCAGCATTTTCGAGTTGGTTATTTGGTAACAATCTTCACATTTCTTATTATAGGTTCACAGTAAGAAGGCTTTTCATGAATAATTTCGTTAAACCATTTGGACACCGAGCGATTGCTCGGCTGTATATCACAGACGATTTTCTCCATGCAATACTAAATTCAATGGTTGTGTAAATGTAAATGTCTTTTTATTGCATAGCACCATTCTGCCAGTGTTTTATTTAAAAATATACAAATTATTGAATTCAGTTGAGTATCCCTATCCGGTATCTCTCGTCTCGACATTTAAATTGTTAATTTGTAAACGTCATCTTCTGTTTCGTTAATTTTTTTTTTTGATTTTTATAGAAGGCAACCTTTTTATCAAGACACAACCGTGTTAAAAAAATAGAAAAAATATATATCTCGGCTTCTTTTCTCTATGATCGTACCTGAGAACTTTGTTCGAATCATAGCAGTAGGATAGTAAACCGTCCTACCTCCGTGATCATTACTATTCTCCTTATCAAATGAGTTTTTTCCTCTTCAAATTATTCCTGATCGTGTTTCGCTTTCCATGTCAGCATGTCTTAAACGGTCATTTAAAATGTCGTTTGATTTGTCATTACATAGCTTTATATGAAGAAAACTGAGCTTTCCATTTGAGGCAATTTTTTTCTCTTTCATCATCTGCTTATCAGCTCTGGTAGTTTTTCTATTTTCTATTTTGATACCTTCACACTCTGTATGTTCTCTTCATGTTTGGATCCTCATTTTTTGTAATATTTTTTTAATCACTTAAGTAAATGTTTATCAAAATGGGTTTTGATTTTACCTTATCAATAAGTGGATTTTAATTTTTAAGAATGTTAGTTTCTTTTTTACTTCAATATTATTCATGAATCAAAAATATACAAATACCCGTAATTTTGGGATTCTATTGGCGAAGTATTCGGCATTAAATGAATTGGATTTTTAAATTCTCTACAACGATACAAACGACACTACAACGATGCTACATGTGATCAAATATAACTGATCATCCTATTTCACTAACTCTTCCTTTTTAATACTGCAGTTAATAACTTAAACAAAGAAATTCTCTATCAAATTTAGACATTATTTTGAATACTCTCCATATAGTACCACAACTCTTCAATTCGTATAACAATGTGCTAAGACATACAGACAACCAATAAGGGGTAATTTAATTTATTTACCAATGGTACACTAGTTAAGAAACTTTTGGCCCTGCTGACATCTGCCCAAAACCCGTCATTATAAAACATCCATCCTTGTAACACCCTGTAAATAAAAAATATTAAATTAACAAGATTCAAAGCAACTTACTGGCGACACTGAAGTGAGAAGCGCCCTAGCTTTATCTTTTGTCCAATAAAAAAACGAATGCACAAACAGCCAACCTTGCATTACCCTAAGTGACGTAACTATTACAAGTGTCAATTTCAAAAAGGAATCCCTCACCAAATTGCTTGTTCATCGGCTTCCGTCATGGCATTAAAAATACTTTTGCCCACATTAGAGAGATAAGTTAGATTTGAACTTGAAGGGTACATTTCGTTAAAACTGTCAGAATTATAGGCGTGATCGGTACCATATTCTTCTATTTGCTTTGATTTAAATTTCGGTTAGATAATATTTAATTATTGGCGATAGAGTGTACCTCTTCGATGAACATTTTCCCTACAGTTTGGAACAAATCCTCTGAAGGGTCTATAAATAACGGACAACAATATTTATTGGGAAAATTATTCCATACCGCCACATCGGTAAATGTAGTGTTGGGGAATAGTCTAAAATACCGTTTTATTATTAAGGTGTCATAACGATGTCACCCAATGAAATACCTTTCAAAAGCTCTTGGAACGTGTCCAGCGAAACCCGGCAAGATAGTTATTACTCCAAAATCTCTTAATCTCTCAACGATTTTATGTTGCAAATCTAGAGATCTCTGGTGCCAAGCTTGTGATAATGGTCCTCCCCATCCTCGTAAGTTTCCCATTCTTAACCTTAAGTAATTAGAACATATGAGGAATGTTCACAACTTTAACAGAATTTACCAAGAAAGAAATGCAGGCCCGGAAAAATGTTCATCTATTTCTTCTTGAGTAAGATTAAGTTTTCGATAAACTCTCTCCCATATCGCTTCTTGTCCATTAGAAGCCAATACAAAATTATATGAATTCATTACTATCCAATCAATATGCTGTTCCCATTGTTGCCAAGTCCACCAGACAAAGCTGTAGCTGGTCGTGCAGACATTTTGGTAGTACCGAAATCTTAAACGAACTATTCAATTCATTGAAGCTCTATTTTTTCAACAATTTTTACCTATCGTTGAGACTTATGGTGATATTGACATCAGGGAGAATTTTAGGTAAGGACAATTGGGATACCTCCCAAGATATATGGGCGTTACAATAATATTTTAAATAATAATGAAAACCTGTGGCAGCTATTACACCTGTTGTTCCAACAATTTCAATGGTTTCATTGATTTTATTTATCTACGAATTTGAGACCTTAAAACAAACCTCTTTTAGATAATAAATGTTACTTGAAATGCTTCTTTATTGGCTAAAGTGAAGTTTGATTCAATTTTTATGGAAAATTCTTTATATCGTTCTGGAAGTATTCTTTGAATGAGTTTTTCCACTGATTCTTGTTGAACAGAACTATCCTTTTGTGACTTTAAGTGCCCCAAAGTAGATTCAAATCCTACATATGAGAACTGATTTAAACAGGTCTAAGATTAGTTAATAGTGGCAAAGATAACACTTACTATTTGGGTCACATTTCACATTACAAAATGTTAAAAAACAAGAAATAATAATGCGTTTATTTTTCATTTCAGAACGTATGCTGTTTATTAATGAATAAGGATGAGGCTTATCTCAAAGTAGTCACTTTAGATTGAACATTAACCCCAACAGATATAAATTCATTGGCGTAACAAAAATATATTTTTTTTATTCAATATTAATTACTATACTGGCACGTATACCGGATCACCTTCATGAATTTTTCCTGTCTTTAGAACTTTTAAATATATGCCCATTACTCCAAAACCAAATGGTCCTTTAGATTTCCTATAACTAAAATAAGAACACAGAAGATTATAAGGTAAAGTTATATGAAAAAAACAAAATTACGATTCCAAAGTTTTCATAGGTTCACGTTCTTTGTTTAATTCCCCATTTGGCATCACTGTAGTTTCTATACACCTCAGAACTTCTAAGCCAACTTTTAATTCCACTTGACCAACTTTTAGATAACGCCACTGGTCTTCTTCGAAAGCACTAGGCCCTATGTGCATCAATAAGATTTTATTTTACATATCGCATAATTGAATCTCAACTTGCCTTCTATAATAATATTTGGCCGGAAATTCAAGCCATTACTCTTTTGATCATCATTTAGTTGGTCATTTAGGTCTAGTACTGTAGCCCAATTTATTACATGCACTGCTGCCAAATCACTGAAAATACCCTAAAAATAATTCCAACTAATAAAACTTAATAAAAATTAGTAATAGTGCTTTTGTTTGTTAAAACTGAATCAGAGAAGATGAGATAGGACATCCAAGTAATGTTAAATACCGGTTTATACAAACCTTAGATGATTCTCTTCACATATTAGTTCAATTCATTTAATACGTTCACTACCGGCGGCCACTATGGTGGTCTTTTGGATTATTCAAAATGAACCACGACCACTAAACTGATCGTACATTCAAACGTACTTCCCGGCAATACATGTATAAGTATCGCTGGCCTACGAATGATGATGCATATGCTTTTTCGGTTTATGAACATGTTAAATGTGTCCATATAACAACCACTTTAGTGGCCTCTACTTTGTTTAGATAATGACGTTTAATAATGACTCTAAAACAAAATGGTGGCATCTTGCTCGAAAAATCAAGTCAATTCGTTAACAACAGAAATCACTTAAAAACTTGCAGCAGTCTAAAAGTTATTGCAATTGGTTTATCACAACCGACCAGACTGATAGTGAACGTGTTAACGAAATAATTTAAATTTGTAAATGTACGAAATTGATTTATTTATTGTTAAAAGTAAATGTCTCATCTGTAGAAGAAAAAAGTGTTCACTATCTCATCATGACAATATGGGTCGATTGAATGTAGGATTTAGTATTTCATACTGGATCGGATTAAGAGTTTCAGGTTAAGCTTCAAGGAGCTTAAGAGCTTCAGGCCAATAAGTGATATTTTTAGATATCATGAAAATATTCGAAAATTACTGCATTCACAATCAGTGTACAATACTAAAAGGAGATTTTCTTGAGAAATATGTACATACATACAAATTAAAAAAAAATCGTTTCTTTACCTAATGCAGTTACTTATTATGCAGTACTCATATCAATAAAAAATATCAATCATTGTTAAAAATACGACTGAAAAACTTCATGATTTGCATATTTGATGATCCTTTTATATTCGTGACCCAAAATGTATGTATATGTATTTACTCTGTATCCTTCCATATTTTTTGAAAAAATACATTAAAGACTATACAGGGTCAGCTCCTGATTTGTTTGCACTGTATATTTTCTTTAGGTTACTTTAAAGGACGAAGATAACAAGATAGATGCAAAACCTTACATGTAGGCACTTACAAGGGAACCGCCCCAGGTGTAACTCGCAGATCGTAATGAAACTTGGTACACATATAGTACTATGAAAAATAATCGACACGTATTTTTTTTATCGGCAATCGTCAAGGTTTAAGGGTTGAAAACTACCCCCAAAGTTTCGTCAATTTTTCGTTTTTTGACGATAACTTTGGATCCAGATGACTTAAAACAATGGGGAAAAAAGCAAAATATTCGTCTTTCAATTCTCCGTCGACTAGCCTAGGTCCGGAAAAAATATCTAGAAAAAATTATATACTATACAGGTATAAATTTTGGGGGTGGTTTTCACCCCTTAAACCTTGACGATTGCCGATAAAAAAAAATACGTGTCGATTATTTTTCATAGTACTATATGTGTACCAAGTTTCATTACGATCTGCGAGTTACACCTGGGGCG